>OY759267.1:41082938-41302938 GCA_963662155.1 Lamellibrachia columna
TATGGATATGCATGTGTGTATGAAAATGTGTATGTGAGTGTGTGTGTGCATGCATGCATGTGGTGCACATGTGTGCATACATGGGTGTCAAGGTGTGTGGGGGTATCGGTTTGTGGGAGGCGTCAGTGTGTGTAGGGTGATTTGGGGGTATATTGCTCAATTTTCACACTTTGTACAGTTGCCCTGCCCTGTTTCTAAACATTCACTTGAGACATGTTTAAGCTGTGTGTAGTAGATAACATGGCCTCTGTGGTTTCAGATCCGGCAGATGAGGACGCACCACAGCGGAGTGCCTCTTCAATGAAACGGTCATCAGTGCTTCAGAAAGCAGCCTTCATCGACAGTAACAGGAATGAGGATCCGGGGGTCTACTCAAAACACAGGGTCCCTTCAGGTATGTGATCCGGGGGTCTACTCAAAACACAGGGTCCCTTCAGGTATGTGATCCCGGGGTCTACTCAAAACACAGGGTCCCTTCAGGTATGTGATCCGGGGGTCTACTCAAAACACAGGGTCCCTTTAGGTATGTGATCCAGGGGTCTACTCAAAACACATGGTCCCTTCTGGTATGTGATCCAGGGGTTTACTCAAAACACAGGGTCCCTTCTGGTATGTGATCCGGGGTCTACTCAAAACATAGGTTCCCTTCAGGAATATATGATCCGGGGGTCTAATGAAAACACAGGGTCCTTTCAGGTATAAGATCCAGGGGTCTAATCAAAACACAGGGTCCATTCAGGTATGTGATCCAGGGGGTCTACTCAAAACATGGTCCATTCAGATGTGATCTGGGGGGATCTACTCAAAACAAAGGGTCTATTCTAATATATGATACAAAGCACAGTGCATTGTACACATTCAGTTTATGTTCAAAATGAGACAGTCAATGAACACAAGTCTAGCACATACGAGTAATGAAACATTGATGTGCCGTCGGTTTAATGAAAGACATACTTTTGTTAAAATCATTGAAGAATCAAAGAATTGACTTTAATCGTTAGATCGGGTAACTCAAGAAAGGGTGAATAGCTGAAAGGGTGAATAGCCTTATGTTATAGTATATAGAGCCAAACAACTCTTGCCTTTTTGACGTATGTTTTTACCAGATCCGGTAAAAAATCATTTAATGGTTTGTCCAATGATTTCATCTAACCTAAATAACACTTTTGCATAAATGGGCTTGGATGTCGTAGTGGATACAAGTTAGGTTTGATTTGTCGTGAAATGATTCTAAAACGAGACAAGTGAAAAAATATAAATGAGGACATACCTTTAAATTTAACTACACATTCAAGAGAATGAAACTAATGGCCTGTGTTTCAGTTGATGGCTCGTCCTCACCAAAGACAGACATCGACGGTGAGAGGCGCAGAGTGCCATCTGGTGACAGTCAAGCGTCGCAAGGGACTAGTCGTGATGTCACACCGCCAAATGCTGAGGGTGATGTAAAACCCAATGGCATGGCGGCAAGTGTGAAAGTGAGATCAGATGAGTCGAGGGAAATATTTATGTAGGTCCTGGGTGGATGGACGGGTGTGAATGGGCAGTCCAAGTGGAGTCCAAGTGAAGTTCCCAGGCTATTCCACTACCAGATGTGTGTTCACAAACAATACATTGTCCAACAGATGTACACATTGGGCAACATTATATACTATTTATAAGTCACCAATTTGCACATATGACATATGAATTTGTAAAATTTATGATACATCGTCGGAATGAATGCTGTTTGGCATATGTCTTGGATTGTGATAAATGTTTGTTCAACAACAATCATACACCGTGGAATGGCAGTCCCTGGTTTCCCCAAGTTTCCTTTTCAGCTGTTCTCGTTGGCCAAAGTGACACTAGGGTAGTCCACTCCTTGACAGTTTTAGTGAGGACATACTGAAATTTGGGCTGCTCTGACAGTACAGCACATTTTATTAGATGGTAGCATCCCGTGGATGTTTGATAATTAATGCTATCAAGTCCCATTTGAATCATGACAACAATTTTGGGAGAATGGATTCAACATCTTTACTAATACATTGAAGATTAGTGATAAGCTATTTGCCCCAATATGTCCAAGCCACGTTTGAGATATTAAAAATAGTTGCTTTGTTTTGGTGTCCAAGTTTGCTGACTGTTGTCTTGGATACAATCTCTATTTTATGCTTAAATGTTTAAGAATGACTATATTTGTAAGAAATTTACGATCTTCTGCTGAATCAGGTTTTAATTAGGTTCAGGCGAGTCGGTCAAGTGATGCCCAGTTGTCCAGCTAGCACACAGTATGATGGTAAACGGTCCGTGTACAGGCTGTAGCTGAATATGAGATAACGGTCCATGTACATACAGACTGTTAGAGTTTGTAACCTGTAACGTTGCTGTTGTAATGTTGGAATCCTAGTATTGTGAAAGCTTGAAGTAGATGCATTCCCGGCTTAATTGTTTGCGTTGAGCAAGTTGAAATGTCTAGTGTCTTGCAGTGAGAAGGATGTAATTGTACAGAAGCTTGTAATTATCGTTTGTAAAGTCCAAAATGCAGGGCTTTTGTGTTTCAGGTTGTACTACAATCTAAATCTAAATGAATTATTTTACCTGTGCATACATATGCCTTATACATTCCCTGTTTGAGTATGCCGCAGTATTTTTCTTCGATGACTTACTTTCCTGTCTGCTTTATAAATGTGGTCCAAACAGATGTGAAGATACGATGCAGGTTGAGCTATGCATACAAGTTTCCATCCACTAGATAATAGTGATAACAAATCTAGCTAGATAACACCTCAGGCTGTAGAATAGAATTTGCTGCATGTTTGGTTGGTTGGATGTCTGATGGCGTAGATAGCTGTCTGTCATGCGTTGGCCCATATTTTCATGTATGTGGTGCCATTTGTGTGACTGTCATGTCTAAACACTGAAACAACTGCCAGTCATGATGGCCTGGACCTTCATATCTAATTCTGTGTCTTGTATGAACAGAAGATAAAGGATGCGTGCGTGCATCCAAGTGTGTGCGCCTGAGATTTTTGTTAGAATTGTTTTCTAAAATATCATGTAGAATAAATGAGACATACCTCGGAAGTGATTTCAGTGACGTCCATGACTGTTTCTGTGTGTGAGGGAGAGCAATCTTTTGGCTCTTCCTCTAAACACGCACACTCCCTCGTACATGTAAATAACACTGCTACAACACAAACACGTCAACACATTCAACCTTTTGACATCACCTGTATATTGCTACTGTTCATTTTACGCATACAGAGAATATGTATATTTTACTTGATGACTAATATAATTTGTATCTCCTGCCGTAAAATTCACTGACAGCAGCTTGCGTATTGTGTATCACTCATTAGACTTAAGTGAAGCGCTTTTGTATGTTTGCGGCACTTGCACATTGAAATCGAATGATAGGCAAAAGGCAAATGATAATATTCTTGATAATCGCTGCATGTGATCGACTATGTTTCAGTGAGATGTTCCAAACATGCATGTAAAGAATGACGTGTTTCCACTGCCATATTGATACTTGATGATATGCTTTATATATCCAGTTATGATGCAGTAAGATGGAAAGATTAATCTATGAGTACTAGTGTGTCACATGGTCAGTGATGTCATTTCGTCCTGTTAGGTGCTGCACGCTTACAATTTAGATGGGTGCTTTGATGGTGAATAGTATTAATTACTGGAATTCTTATTATGGTGATCAAGCACATAATTCATATTCTGTGTACATATATATTAAATAAAGTATATTGAAATATGTTTGCTTCGTTGTTGCTGCTCTCCTGAAGTCTGGGGTGAGGTTGGCATCGATATTGGTCCTCGATTTTAGTGTTGTTTCATATTGTAATTCAGTATAAATAAAATATAGTAGTAATATTGTTCACACATTTTTTTCACATTTGCTGCATCACAATATGAAATATAACAAACATTCTACAGGATAAAAAATGTCTACCTGATGTTGCCATGACGTGAGCTAAATTAATTAATGTTTGATGGATACATTCCACAAACTCGCTGAGCAATGTGTGCCTTACTTTATAAGCAGCTACAGTTTCAGGCACTTCTCACGGTTTTGAAAAGGGGGGTTCAGTCACACGCAAACTGCCAGGGATTTCTGGAACGCTTTCTGAAAATGTTACAATTAAACAAAGTTCTCTTAAAAAACCTGAACCGAGGACGGTTCGATATGCTTGATAACCTATCTAGCTGGCCTGTATAAATGCAGCTGTTAACTTTAAGAGAATAAAGTTCCCTTGCCACAGTTCTACAACTCTAAGCGAATGCCAGATGTAGATATTTTCCTTTCATGCCTGCAATTATGCATCTCGGCGCACGATTCTGTCACAGTGGACCTAGCTTATCTCGAACTACTTTGATTCTAACGAAGAGGCGAATCAACGAGGGGCCAGATTCTGTTCAGCAACAGTCTGTTAGAAAACGTTGCTGCATTGCTCATCAAGCTGATTCCTCGATAATTGGTGGGTAAGTCATACTGTTTAATTATCTCAGTTATGGTGAACTTGCTAGGCTTTATATTATTGAGTAATGCCATGTTGCAAAACTCAAAAGGTGTGTTTTGAATGCATCCGATTTCTAAAGTTCGTCGTTGTTGTCAGACATGGTGAATGGTGAGGTTTTGATTGGTAGGGCACACACACACACACACACACACACACACACACACACACACACACCAATTCTACAGTTGCCAACATGTTGGCAACAACTTTTTAAGTTCGCAACTCAAATGTAGTCGTTATAATATGTGTATGTTCTTCACCAACAGTTGGCAACACATTTTGTGGACATCTGGCATCTAAAAAACGACGGTAGGCGACGTTCGGTGACGGTAGGCGACGGTCGGCGATGGGTAGTTGCCAAATATTTGTCGGCAGACAAAAAGTTGGCGACTAAAAGTCGGTATATGTATGACGGGTTTAAGCGAAACGACCACGCTTCAACTATATTGACTGCACGAAACGACACATTAGAGCTGCCGGTGTTGTCGTGAAACAGTGGGGCGAGACGGCACGCAACCGGAGCACGTGGCGTGCGGCCGACTAGGAGCCGCCGACGCTGAATCTACAAGATTGCTGTACGTAAGAAGGGGAGTAAGCATGACCCATCAAACTACAGACCAATATCGCTGTACGTAAGAAGGGGAGTAAGCATGACCCATCAAACTACAGACCGATATCGCTGTACGTAAGAAGGGGAGTAAGCATGACCCATCAAACTACAGACTAATATCGCTGCTACCAACAATAGAGCGCATCATATGTGATCAGATCCGTGGCGCATCATATGTGATCAGCAAGCATCACCTTCTTTGTGACACCCAATACGGGTTTCGGGAGAAGAGGTCAACAGTTGACATGCTTTCCTACATCAATCAATGGTGGAACAATGCACTGGACACCCAGCAAGAAATTAGAATCATTGCCCTTGACATCAAAAAGGCATTCGACCGTGTGTGGCATAAGGGTCTCATGGAGAAACACTCATCTTTTGGCATCCAAGGAGACGCATTGCTGGATTGCATCTTTCCTATCAGATAGACAACAGTTTATTGTACTTGATGGCTCTACATCATCAGCAAAGCGTATATCTGCCGGAGTTCCCCAGGGGAGTATTCTTGGTCCTGTACTTTTTCGGATGTTTATCGATGACTTGGCTTCACACCTAGAGAATGACATCCACTTATTTGCTGATGATTCTACATTCCATATTGCCATTAAGAATACGTGTGATAGAATCATATGCGCAGAAAGCCTCCAATGTGACTTGAATAAATTCAAAGCGTGGGCGGACAGTTGGTGTGTTACATTCAATACCAGCAAAACAGAGGAGATGATCATCAGCAGGAAAAGAAGCCAGAATCATCCCCCACTCCTCTTTATGAACAAGGAATTACAGCGTACAGATAGTATTACTCTTTTGGGTGTCACCATCACCAAGACATTGTCCTTGTCACAGCACATCACATGTATTGCCTAAAAGACAGCAAAGGGTCTCTATACCCTGGACCGTTCTAGAAACCTCCTTCCTCACCATGCTTGTATCACCATCTACAAGGCTTACATCCGACCTCTTATGGAATATGCTTCCCCAATATGGAATGGAGCAGGAACTACGTCTTTGAAGTTGTTAGATAGGCTGCAGAATAAAGCACTTCGCCTGTTTAAGATCGATGAACCTATAAAGTTTGGCATAGTTCCATTGAGTCACAGGAGAAACGTTGTATCATTTTGCGTCTTCTACCATCATATCTTCCTCCAGCCATCCACTGAGCTGGCTGATGTTCTACCCTCAGAAGCACCTAGCATGAGAGCTACCAGATTTTCAGTGAGTAGACATCCACATTGTGTACATATTCCTAGATCAAAAACAGAGCTACATCTCAACTCATATACACCTAGGACGAGTCAACTGTGGAACTCCCTCCCAGCCTCCGCTTTCCCTGCCTCTCCAAACATGACTGCATTCAAGACAGGTGTGAATGCTTTTCTTTTGGATCAGATGCTTTTAATCTTTTCGGACTTAATCAGATCAAATGTGATTGTTTTTATCTTCTGGTGGTCATGGTGTCGAGAGTAGGTTAATGCCTGCCTGTGAGATGGTGACCTGCGAATTAACAGCCTACGGGGCCCAAGCCCATAAAGTGTGGGTGAACGGCACGCCTAGTCAGATGATGTATCTTGTAGGGCGTAGCGTTTTCTCCTGGTTACCATGACCACCAGATAGATAGATAAATAATGTTTAACTTATTTATTTATTATTTTGTCTTTCTTTTGTTGTATATATTTTTATTGATCCGTCCTTGTTTTTATTTCGCTTTTAGTGCAATGTTGCTAAGCTTTGCTTTGGGCCACTTTTTATCTTTTGATGGTATCACCAGGCCCCTGAACTTCGGTATAAAAAAGAGCAGCTGAGGTGTGTTGAGACTGCAAAGCCGCCACGATCGTGCGCACGCTCTGGCAAACCAAACAGGACAAACCGCCCCGGAGGCTGCACCGTTGACGTCAAATCCCCGGTGGCCATACCTTCGTGAGTGACCCAACGCAGGCCGTACCTTCGTGGGTAACCCCACGCAGGCCGTACCTTCGTGAGTGACCACCCGGAGGTTGGACCGTCAAGAGCGACTCCCTGGAGGCTGCATCGTCGAGAGCGACTCCCCTGAGGCTGCACCGTCGAGGGCGACTCCCCGGAGGCTGTACTGTCGTGAACGACTCCCTGGAGGCTGCACCGTCGAGAGCGACTCCCCGGAGATTGTATCATCGAGAGCGACTCCCCGGAGACTGTATCATCGAGAGCGATTCCCGGAGACTGCACCGTCGAGAGCGACTCCCCGGAGATTGTATCATCGAGAGCTACTCCCGGAGATTGCATCATCGAGAGCGACTCCCCGGAGACTGTATCATCGAGAGCGACTCCCGGAGACTGCACCGTCGAGAGCGACTGCCCTGAGGATGCACCGTCGAGAACAACTCCCCGGAGAATGCACTGTCGAGAGCGACTCCCCAGAGATTGTATCATCGAGAGCGACTCCCCGGAGACTGTATCATCGAGAGCGACTCCCCGGAGAATGCACCGTCGAGAGCGACTCCCCGGATAATGCACCGTTGAGAGCGACTCCCGGAGACTGCACCGTCGAGAGCGACTCCCCGGAGAATGCACCGTCGAGAGCGACTCCCCGGAGGATGCACCGTTGAGAGTTACTCCCCGGAGGATGTACCGTAGAGAGTGACTTTCCGAAGGGCGTAAGTAGTAGGAGGAGGTTTCTGGCACCCCCTAGTGTGGTGGTTACGCATGAACGACTTCAAAGGAAAATACCCGTAATATCGCCCACCTACCGCTTCCGGTTGCGCGCGCAGCCAATCAGAGCGCCCCCTGACGGTTGTAGCCGAGCGCAGTGCCTTCTGGGTAACCTAAGCGCCCCCTAGCGACTGGAGGAGGAACGAAAGATAACCAGGAGTCATCGATAGCGGACATAGGAACAAAGAAAATACACGTAATATCACCCACCCACCCACCCACCCACGTCAACCCTTGACCCGAACGGAGTGACCAGTCCGAGTGGCGAGCTAATACTAACTGGACACCCGAACGACTGGAGTTAACTGTAAGCCGAAGCGTTTATCCAGCTGTGAGCCGTAGCGCGAGATCAAAGGATGCCAATCGGAACAATGTAGCAACGAGCTAATCAGTGAAAAAACAGCAACTATGTTGCAGTGACGACATTGATGTGGGACTGAGGCATGTTATAGCCGGTTATATGGAGTGGACATAAGACGTAATAAAAGTAAAACTGGTAAAGATAAGGCGATGATGTAATATGTATTAATTAGCCGACATGCATGGCTATAATATAACCGCTGGACGACGGAAATCGGACCGTTCATTAAAGAAAATGTAGCAGGACGAAAATGGACTATTTGTATAATATGCACACACCAGTGCAAGGGAAACGAGAACGCAATACAAGACGGGAATTTATATAAACTCAAGCAAAATGTAATATATATATATATATATATATATATATATATATATATATATATATATATATATATATATATATATATATATATATATATATATATATATGAAACTGTTAAATATCAGTTAAATCAATAGCAGTGTGCAGGTCCAATGGACCTGTACGGGATGGAATAAGACGCTCCCGCCTCCACGAGTCTACCACGTATGGGTAAAATACGGTGATGTTAACATGACATCACAGGGCGGATGTCTTCCTCGATGAAGTCAACGGCCAGGACGGAAGGGCTCCAAGATGAGTTCAACGACCACGTGTTCAGGACCAAGGCGAGCCACATTTTTTGGTGGATATCGGCTGTGGTCAACCAGCCTGGAGAGGGATGGGCTCCGCTAGGTTGCAAATCTGCCCTAGACACACCATGATCATGAAAACCAGTTTGAATCACATACCGGATCGGTCGCAGCCCGGGTCAAAAATGACCGCGCCTCCCGCCGTACATCAGGACGGGGGTGTTAAGTATGCTACTGGTGCCCATACGTGGAAGAAACGACATCACCATCGGCACATGGAATGTCAGGACATTGAGAGCTGCAGGAAAACTGAAAGAACTCACACATGAGATGGAGAGATACAGATGGAACCTGCTTGGACTCGCCGAGATGCGATGGAAAAGCTTTGGTGAAACATCGACCGAAGAAGGACACAAGGTCTACTTCAGTGGCAAGAAGGACAAACACGAACAAGGCGTTGGGTTTCTTGTTCACAAAGACATCGTGAACACTGTCATGGGTTGTCGCCCTATCTCCAGCAGGTTCATCACCATCCGCCTGAAGGCAACTCCCTTCAACATGACAGTCATACAAGTTTATGCCCCAACGTCTGATTATGACGACAGTGACTATGGCCAGCTGCAAGAAGTCATAGAGGAAACGCCAAAGAAAGACAATCTTATTGTACTAGGAGACTGGAATGCAAAAGTGGGAAAGGATGCGCAGAACAACTGGCAAGACACTTGCGGACCTTTCTGCAACACGGAAACAAATGAGAGAGGTCACAGGCTCCTCGAATTTGCAATGTACAATGAGCTGATGCTGGCTAACACATTTGGCCCACACAAAACATCTAGAAGATGGACCTGGCACAGCCCAGATGGAAAACATCACAATCAGATCGACTACATCTTGGTGAAACGGCTCTTTCACACAGGAGTGAACATTGCCAGGACACGAAGCTTTCCAGAAGCAGATATCGGAAGTGATCACGACTTGCTGATGACATCCTTCCACATTCGCCTGAAGAGGATCAGCAAACCAAAGCCAACAAGAATAAAATTTGACATCGAGAAACTTAAGGATCCTGATGTAGCAGAAGCATTCAAAGCAATGATAGGTGGGAAATTTGCACCACTTATCATACTGGATGACAAATATACCGACGTGAACTTACTGACCAACACCTTCAACAAAATAGTGACCGACACAGCCCACGAGATCCTTGGAAAACACCGTCGGACAAAGAAACAATGGGTCACAACAGACATCCTAGATCTTTGTGACAAAAGAAGGGAATTGAAAAGGAGAAAATGTGATCCTGAAGGTGCAGCAAAATACAGAGAAGTCAACAAGAAGATTAAACAAGATATGAGAAGAGCAAAAGATAACTGGATAGCAGAACAATGCTGGGAAATTGAAGACAGCTTGAGCAAGAACAACAGCAAGAAGGCTTATCAAATAGTGAAAGACCTGACATCAGTGAAGAAAGGGATAACTACCACTATCCAAGACAAATCAGGGAAATGCCTGACAGAAGAACAGCAGATCCTCAATCGATGGACAGAATACTGCTCAGAATTGTACAGCCACAACACCAACGGAGACCCAGTAGTACTAAATTGTACACAGACTACTGAAGAGGATGACTACCCCATTCTTCGTGAGGAAGTGGAGGCTGCAGTAAAGTCTCTGAAAAAAGGAAAGTCAGCTGGAATTGATAACATACCAGCAGAACTGGTTCAAGCTGGGGGAGAAGCCTTGATTACCACACTTACAACAATCTGCAACAAGATCTGGCAGACAGGAGAATGGCCCACCCCATGGACTCAATCACTGATCATAACACTTCCCAAGAAAGGCAACCTACAGATATGCCAAAATTACAGAACAATCAGCCTCATCAGCCACCCGAGCAAAGTCATGTTGAAGATACTACTCAACAGACTCAAACCCCAGGCAGAAGAGATTATCGCTGAAGAACAAGCGGGTTTTCGAGCAGGACGGAGCACCAGTGAACAGATCTTAAACCTTAGAATCCTTTGCGAGAAACACCTTCAACATCAGCAAAGCCTGTATCATGTCTTTATAGATTTCAAGAAGGCCTTTGATAAGGTATGGCATGCGGCCCTATGGGCAACCATGAGGAAGTACAACATTGGCTCCACGCTTGTCCGAACCATTGAACACCTATATGACAATGCCACCAGTGCAGTAACCTTCAACAGCAGCATAGGAGACTGGTTTCGAACAACAGTCGGAGTTCGACAAGGATGCCTACTATCACCAACGCTCTTCAACATTTTTCTGGAAAGGATCATGACTGATGCTTTAGAAAACCATCAAGGCACTGTCAGCATTGGAGGCAGGACAATCACCAACCTTCGTTTTGCTGACGACATCGACGGCTTAGCAGGAGATGAACAAGAACTAGTCAATTTAGTGGAGCGCCTTGAAAAAACATCTACATCATACGGCATGGAGATCAGTGCCGAAAAGACCAAACTGATGACGAACAACACACAAGGCATCAGCACAGAGGTCAAAGTTAATGGACAGAGACTTCAGACAGTAACAAGCTTCAGGTACTTGGGATCAATTATCACAGATGAGGGTTCCAAACCGGAGATACTTGCCAGGATTGCACAGACAACAGCAGCACTAACAAGGTTGAAACCCTTATGGAACGACAGAAACATCACGGTCAGTTCGAAGATAAGGCTGATGCGCTCCCTTGTCATGTCCATCTTTCTGTACGCTTGTGAAACATGGACCCTCTCAGCAGATCTACAGAAGAGGATACAAGCCATGGAAATGAGATGCTTTCGGAAGATCTTGCGCATATCATACAAAGACCATGTTACTAACGAAGCTGTCCGCAACAAGATCAAAGAAGCCATCGGACCATATGATGACCTTCTTACAACAGTTAAGAAGCGTAAACTGAAGTGGTACGGTCATGTATCACGATCATCTGGCCTTGCAAAGACTATCTTGCAAGGTACCGTAAGAGGGGGGAGACGAAGAGGTAGACAGAAGAAGAGGTGGGAAGACAACATCAAAGAGTGGACAGGAATGGAGTTCGCTGACTCCCAGAGGGCTGTCGAGAACAGGGAAACGTGGAGAGAGCTGGTTAGAAAGTCATCAATGGTGCCCCAACGATCCTTACGGGTTATGGGAAAGTGAAGTGAAGTGAAGTGAAGTGAAGAAGTTAAATATAATGCGATGAAGTTATATGTAATAGGTAGCCGACATGCGTGAATATATAAGTTAACCACTGGACAATGGAAACCGAACCGTTAATTAAAGAAAATGTAGCAGGGGAACAATGACTTTGTGTATAATATGCCAACACGCAGTTGGAACAAGAACGCAATACAAGACGGGAATATAAGGCGATGTAAAATTTAATACACGAAAAAGAAGCACAAGTACAATGAAATAGAAATTAAAACAGTATAAGTAAAAGAAGGTAAACATTAAAATGTGCGTTGTTAGACGTGTTCACACGACCGATTGAACGCCGTTAACAAGGAACGGCGAACGCAACGGGCTGTTAGTTTGCGAGCCAAGGCGATTCGTAGCGGAACCGATGTGCGGCGACGGTGCAGTGCCGAGCGATTGATGGGACCTCTGTGAAGGTGGACGAAAGCGGGTTCTAGGGGCGATGGTACATGCAACAGCAACAACTCTTGCATGACACTCCCCCACAGCCTCCTATGGTTGATGAGAGCTGCAGAGGAGTCGCATTCGGCGTTCCAGGATTCAGGTGTGGTGACCGGGGGAGCGCGATATCCACCGATGTAATGACGCACGTCAGATAGCACGTGACGCCAACGACTGACGTGATCCATGAAAGCGATCATGAGACCGGCGTCGTAGAGTTGGTCCCGAAATAGGACGGTAGCCTGACTGATCTGACGGTTCGCGGTGACCTCGAGGAGTTCGACCATCACGCGAGGCCATTGAAATCGAGGTATGCTGTAAGTAAAGGACACAACCAGAGTGAGAATATGCATAGGCATCTATATATATATATAACAGACGTAACCAAGCAACGAGAGAGATATGTAATACGAAACCGATCGACTGGTAGGCGTTATCGCTAGGCAAGCCGCTACATATGGAACTTGGAACGTGGACTCGACGAACACTCAGCGAGACATGTATACACAGGAACGATAGAACAGTATGTAAAGTGAACAGTTATGAGCTATGTAGAGCTATGTAGAGCTAAGAAAGTATAAATATATATATATATTAAATATAAATATAAATACTCACACACGAAGCAGTATAGGCAGCAGTGAATCTCCCATCAGATCCAAAACGATCATTAACTCTGCGAATTCTTCTAGCGGTATTACGAGAGGCATGATCTAGTAAACGACGACGACGACGAAGGCAATGGCGGTTGTGATGACGACACGACGAACGCAGCAGCTATATATACCATGCTAGAAATAAACCAGACAGCTGGCGTAACCCGAGGAACAATACCACACTAATCAGAAAACAGATAAGCGGTCGGCAACTGTCAGCTTACCGACACCGGGCATCCATCACGCAAGGAAAAAGCGGGGGTTATGAGTACTCGACAGCGCTAGAACGGCGTGTAGTTAAGACAGTAACTGTACATTTTAACGTCATAAAGTCACCATGAACCGTCCTATACACTTTAGAGGCGGTAAAAATTATCTGTCCAATTTCTACGCGTGCAGGATACATGTGTGGAATAGAGAATTTACCAGTGTTGAAAGTGCTTACCAGTGGCGTAAATGCATGCATCATGGTGACATGCATACCGCAGAAAAAATGCTTTCCACGCGCACGGGTCTACAGGCGAAACACCTCAGCAAGAGCATACGAGAAAAGGAGCAGTTACGCGCAGAATGGAACAAACAACGATATTCAGTAATGTATGCGTTAGTTGCTGTTAAATATCGCGATCCAACCCTACGTAAACGACTGTTAGACACACGGGAATCCGAGTTGAAGGAATGGGTAAGGAGTCGGGAAGGATACAGGAGTGCACTGACATACAGTGGTCAAGCCGGTCAGAACATGCTAGGACATATACTCATGCGAGTACGCGAGTTCATTCGATTGCATAAGACTCCCCCCACAGCGAAACGATGGCCAGACGTAACGCGAGTCGATGACAAGACCGGTGAACAGAGTACAGCGAGATACCAGACATCCAGCACTCAATAGCAGCATCACGTGCGCGACCAAGGGTTGTGATAAGAAAGCGCGCCACAGTCGGTGAGAGGGCTATATAAACCCGACGCAGAGTGAACGAGGCATACAATCGCTCTCCGATCACACATCACACGTCTAGAACACCAGCATCACCAGAGAAGAAGAAGAAATGGCCGCCCAACAACTCGACATGAATATGACAGTCAGTCGACTCGAGAAGGAGGTAAGTAACGGAAATTATATATTTACACGTCCGTTTACCATAGTACAATGTGCTGTTCAAGAGAAATATATCGTATATCCATCATGTCAGCAGTGTAAGAAACGTGTGACCCCTGAAAACAATGGGTATGTGTGTCCGATCCATCGATGGCAGCGTGGTGTAGTGTATCAGTTCGCTATGTATATCCTCCTACAAGACGCCATTGGCAGTGAAGTGTGGGCAACCTTATTTAATGACAAGGCTTTCCAGGTGTTGGGATTCACGGGTAACGACTACATGAGCATGAAGTCAGACGCCGAGCGGTATGCAGCACTGGACATGTTGCGGGGGGCCCGAGTCATGGTGACCATTAGGAAACGCGTAGCGGGACAGTATGTAAATTACACGGTGTCAGACTTGGAAGTAGTCACCGTGTGATTCTGTTGACAGGCTGACGCCGCCGCCGCCGCCGCCGCTGCTGCAGCTACTGCAAGCAGTGACGTCGTCAAGGAGGGAAGCTCGAAGGTAATGGAATGGTTATGTACTAATAGTTCTGAGATACTATTCTCCTCCTCGGTGGACAGTTGTTCACCGCCACCATTAATTATAATAACAGATGACGAGGAGGAGGATAGCACGTCACAGCCCGATGTCATATCGATAAGCAGTAGCGATGATATGGAGACTATGGTGAGTGGTGTGGATAGGATACGTGATCGATCCGAAGCCATGACGAACGAATATAACTTCTATAAGGCACTAGAGGTCGCCAGCGTTCGATATGCCTGTGACGAGGTGAACCGCATAATGAATTTAAAGGACGACAATAAGGAGCGTTACGTACCATCGTCCAGCATGGTCATGCACGTCTTGCGGTGGCTATAGATAGATGTCATCGCAACGTATGGGAACATGCACTGGCGTCACCAAGTGACAGAATTGGTTAGAAAGAGTATGTACGAACGATACAGCGATATACAGGGCGACGCGGATGAAAATATGTCGAATGTAACTAATTCTTTCTGTTCAATAGACTGGTCTGACGCAACTGCAGAGGGCGTACAAACGTCAGTTGGCGGACATGTATGAGGCGGATGATGAAGATGAGGAGGAGGTGACGTCATCGTGGAAACGACAGAAAACAGCCCCGGCAGATGACGACACCAGAGTGGTGGTGGAGCACCGCTGCGACTCGCCACCAGCAGCGCAGGAGCTACCGTGGGGACCGCTGTACGAAGATGTGTCTGATGATGATGATGATGCTATCGCCTCAGCCCCGCTCATGATGATGATGAAGATGCTATCGCCTCATCCCCCGCTCACGAGGATGACGACGACGACGACTTTACATTCAGCCCCGCTTCGCCACCACTCACGCAAAGGACGGAGGATGAGAGGGCAACAACGTTATCACCAACTACGCTGTACGTCTTCCCGGACGAAACCGTCGTTCTGAAGCCAGACGGCGGGTGCGTCCGCATACCCGATCAACACACCATCACCCACCCGAAGCCGTCGACGTCGACCATCGAGGACGATGACGACGATGATCATGAGGATGAGCCCGCTGTCGAACAAGTGCGCAAGGTGTGTTTCATGAGGATTCAAACAAACATTGCGCAATTTATAACGCACCAGTGGAGGGCATCCACCCCAGCCACGGTAGAGGAAGTGACCGTGGACGTTTGCCGCGCACTGACAGCTACGATGCTGTCGGCAGCGTTCCAGAACATCATAATGAAGTATGTTCGTATCAACATCCGTCGACAGCCGTAGTATGTGAACAGTAGTCAGTAGTGAGGTAGTTAGGTAGTAGTCAGTAGGTAGTATGTATGTACGAGTGACATTATAACCACGGTATATGAACATTGTATTATTGGTGTTATGTAGATTGAAGTGTACGACGACGAGGCACCCGTACTCCCAGCCAGCATTCGGGAGCGATCTGGAGTATTGATCTCCACGTATATGACGTCGTCAACAGAATATTATTATTAGTAAACATAACCGAGTTAGTAGGTAGTAGTATTAGTAGTAGTAGTAGTATTAAGTAATATGGAGTGGAATATTAGTATCGTTTAATTTGTTCTGTAGGATGACGTACCTGTGCTACCGGCTGAAGTGCGTAGGCGTGCAGGCCGTGAATTAGTGGTGCTACTACTAGAATACATTATATCGACACACGATGAACAGTAGACCTATTTCTTTTATGTAGGAGGAGGAGAAGGAGGAGAAGGAGGAGGAAGCACCCGTACTAGCAACAGACGAGAGGAGACGCACATTACATAGATTAATTCAGATAATTATTGATTTTATGATAGAAACACACGAATATTAAGAAGCACCGTTTGCAACGGAATAACAGTAGCTTAGTGTAACGTGTCGAACTGTATGGTATTTAGTCGCTCTCTCTCTCTTTTATTGTATTACATATATGGTATTTAGTCTCTCTCATATTGTAGTTGCATGATATAGAGTAATTGCTATATATATATACATATATACATACATACCGACTTATATATAGTACATCATCATCATTGTACGTAACCTCTGTCGCGGTGTAAAAGCCCACAAGTTAATAACCATGTTACTAGCCACTGGCGTGTCGATAACCGATCGTAAGCTAGTGGTCACTGTCGAGGATGTAACAATCCCACAAACCATCAAGTCATCATAGTAATTATATAAGTCTAACCGTGTATATATGTATATGTATATGTATATGACATTATACTCAATAAAAAGTCATACAATGATTGAAACGTGTTGTCAGTGGTGTTGCCACGGTCTACATAGTTGAAAGAGAACCCGTAGCCATCGATAGTGGACACACAGTAGCCAATACCACAGGATCACACCTTAGGTCATACACCCGTCACCAATCACCAGCCACCACCACCACCACCACCACCACCACCACCACCACCACCCCACCACCACCACCACCACACGTACTATATAGCTGTACTAAGGACCGCTGTCTCTCAGTTGTAGACGCGTAGAGCACCATGAAACGTCATCTATGTCGTCACTGCGGACTGGTCCTCGACACGTATGCAGAGCTAACACGCCACGTAGCGAGTCATTCGACACCTGCAGTGAACGAACACACGTATGCGGTGGCGCAACCAATAGAGGTGCCACCTAGCGACCAGGCAAAGCGAACGAAATATTCGTGTAAATGCGATGCAACGTTTGAGAGATGGGACGATCTGCAGCATCATGTTAGGTCCGTATGTCGTCTTAGCAGTAGCAGTAGCAGTAATAGAAAACAGACCACAGTGTACACATGTGCGAAATGTGGAAGGAATTTCGGTAGGCGCGACGCCCTGACCAGACACGCACGAACACCGTGTACCGATGACGTCGTCGTCGTCAAGAAGCCACCATCACCGAAGAGATCAAACAGGGAAGACACCACACCCCACCATCCACTCGTTACCGACGAAGACCCCATTGACCCACCTGCTCGACTCCCCTTCGCCGACAACCTGTCGACGGAACTGTTAGATGTCGTACGAGCGCACTGGTCTACCGTACGGACACGTGTAACCAGAGGTCCTCTCCAGTGCAGGTACGATTACAGATTAACGACGCTAGACACGACCGTTCTAGAGACGCCGTTGAAGAACATGTTCCAGGAACAGACCAACGCTTTCAAGATTAACCTCAGTTACGGGTTCATTCTGAGGAACAAGAACACAGGTCAATACAAGTACTACCATTCCTCGTGCAACTGCTGTGGACGCTACCTGGACGAACCCAGTCTCATCACCAACAGCAAGGACTTTGATGACTTCCTCGAACGCATCCGAGAAACCGACGTCTTGCAATGGGCCATCAATCAAAGACCGGATTCGGCGTGGGTGTGCGAACTCGTGACCAATGCCACATTTTTCGTCAACCGCATCATCGATCACCCGATAGGATGTGTAGGAATGACCACCCTTCCAATGTACATCAAGACGAACAAAGCCGTAATCGGATTGGAAAAGGAGCCCAAGTATGGCAAGAGTTACAGTGACAACCTGTGTCTCTTCCGATGTCTGGCCCTGTATCGAGGATGTGAATGCCGTCGATTGGAACCAGCGGTGAAGACGCTGTACGAGACTTACGCTCAAGACGGTGTACCCATGGAAGCATTTGCCGGGGTCACGATGGACGACCTCTATCGTGTAGAGACCACGTTCCAAACGAACGTGTGCGTGTACAGTCTCGTAAAACCGGATGGAGAGGATGGACAGCCAACTGCAGAACTCGTTCGTCGCTCGGTATGTAAGTACCCTGACACACTCTACCTCAATCTTCACGGGACACATTTTTCCTTCATCCAGGATAGACGCATGTACTGTCACTCGTACAGATGTCGGAAGTGTGGGGACTCGTTGTGGAAAGACGCATGGCATCTACGCAACCACGAGAGCACGTGTACGGGGGGTGTGCGTCGAGTCTATCCTGGTGGCGTGTACCATTCGACTCCATCGGTGTTCGAACGACTGGCCGACGAGAACATCCGAGTGGCCGAAGCGTTGCAGTACTATCCGTACCGAGCCACCTTCGACTTTGAGTGTTGGTTCGACACCGAACACCTTCCGTCTGACAGTGACCAGGTGCACTGGGTTGCGCGTCACGTTCCACTGAGCGTCAGCGTGGCATCCAACGTACCCGGACACGAACAAGTGACATGCATCGTCACGGACGGAGACACCAACAAGTTGGTGAGCACCATGATGACTATCCTGCAATCGATGAGTGAGGCCGCGTACGACAAGATCAAAGACTCATACGATAATGTGTTGGAACAACTCGCAGAAGAGCTGACGAAATGGGACGGACGGGAGGAGGCTGCACGATCAGCCACCGACAAGGACGCTCGAATGGCAACCAATCCGTACAAAACGCTGATGGGACAACTGTATGGATGGATGCGTCAGTTACCTGTCATCGGGTTCAATTCGGGGAAGTATGATCTCAATGCCATCAAACAGTTCCTCATACCGTACTTCCTGACGACTGCAACGACAGAGGAACAAGAAGAAGACGAGGAAGAGGAAGAGAGGGAGCAAGAGGTCAACAAGAAAGACGAGAACGACGGCGTCGGGTCAATGTTCGTCATCAAACGCAACAACACTTTCATGTGTCTTTCGACGGATCAGCTGAAATTCCTAGACATGACCAACTACATAGCCCCCGGGTTCAGCTACGACAAGTATCTGAAAGCGTACGGATGCGAGGTGACGAAAGGTCATTTCCCGTACGAGTACATGGACCGTCTGGAGAGACTCGACGACACCGCTCTTCCACCGAAAGAGGCCTTCTTCAGTCGACTGAAGAACGAAGGTATTTCAGACGAGGATTACGCCAGTTGTCAGGAGGCCTGGCGCGTCAATGGCATGACGACGTTGCGCGACTTGTCGTCTGGTACAACAACAGGGACGTGGTTCCCTTTCTACAGGCCATCGACAGACAGTTTGCGTTCTATCGACAATGTGGAATAGACATGTTCAAGCAAGGTATCAGCGTACCTGGTTTGACCCTGCTGTACCTGTTCAACGACTTTCCAGAGAAGACCTACTTTACCATCTTCAACGAGAAGAATAAAGATCTGCACGACCTCGTCAAAGATAACATTGTAGGCGGGTCTTCGATCATTTTTCATCGCTATCACGAGAAAGGGGTCACCACGCTACGTCAGAACGAGTACGGAGAGGTTGCTCGACCGTGTCGATCGATCGTCGGATACGATGCGAACGCACTGTACCTGTGGTCGCTCATGCAAGTTGGTGCACGCGACGACGGGCAGAGAAGGACTTCCGCCCCGAATCGGCGCAGCTGTACGGACAGATGGCTGGCGAATGGTTGACGTAGGAATCCGATCGCACGGGACGTCCCATACGACATCAGATCAACGGACGAGAGAAGAGAATAGGCAAACATCGGGTGGACGGATGGTGCAGCGAGACGAAGACGGCTTATCAGTTCCAAGGTTGCTTTTTTCACGGTTGCTCGTGCAACCGAGAAGAGGTGAACGCCGTCAACGGGAAACCCATGGCGCAACTGCTCGCCGAGACCCGAAAGACCACCGCCTACCTACGTTACTTTGTCACAGTCGTCGAGCTGTGGGAATGCGAGTGGAAAGAGATGAGACGAACCCCGGCTGTACGAAAGTGTCTGGATGCTGCATTTCCCCGACGTCGACACGTGCGATGGACGATGACGTCGCAACAGATCCTGAACGGAGTGCGTGCAGGAACCGAAATCGAGTGCGACATTCGCGTACCGGAAGAATTACGCGAGCACTTTGCCGAGATGCAGCCCGTGTTCAAGAACATCAGTATGATACGCGAGGATCTCGGTCCGTTCATGCGCCGATACGCCGAAGAGCACAACATAATGAAGACTCCGAGACGCATGCTCGTGGGTAGTTATTGCGGCGATAAGATACTGCTCGCAACGCCACTGCTGCGATGGTATCTGGACCACGGCCTCGAGGTGCTGCACCAGGTCATCGAATACGATCATATTCCGTGTTTCCGGCAGTTCGGCGATGCAGTGTCCAAGGCCCGACGCGAGGGCGACGTCCACCAAGACAAGACCATCATCGCGGACACCATGAAGTTGCTGGGGAACTCGGGCTACGGAAAGACCATCACCAACGTTGACCGACATCGCGACGTCAGCTACTGCACGGAGAAGGCGGCATCGCTCAAGGTCAACGATAAACGGTTCCTACAACTCGAGAACGTCGTCGACGATGCGTACGAGGTAGAGATGAACAAGAAAACCGTCAAGTACACCCTACCCGTACACGTGGGATTCTTCGTTCTGCAGTACGCCAAGATGCGCATGTTGCAGTTCTATTACGACTTCATCATCCGATACGTGGAGCGCCCCCTGTTCCAGCACTGCGAGATGGATACAGATAGTGCCTATTTAGCCTTGGCCGGGGAGTCCGTCGATGACCTCGTGACCCCAGCACTACGAGAACATTATTTCCGACATCGTTCCGAATGGCTCCCGTCCGAATGTTGCGACGACCATCGGAACGACTACGTGCGCTGTCGCCTCGCCAATCGACCGTGGGTCGGAGACGAGGCGTGCTGTAAGGCGCGAAGAGCGTTCGACAAGAGGACACCGGGTCTGTTCAAGGTCGAGTGGTCCGGTGCCGGGTTCGTGGGGTTGTGTAGCAAGACGTACTATTGTTTCGGAGCCACGACAAGTACAGCACCAAAGGACTGAACAAACGGCACAACACCATCGACAAGGATGCGTTCCTGGCGGTGCTCACCAACCATCGGAGCGGAAGTGGAGCGAACCGTGGTTTCCGGGTGCATAAATCTAGCGTGTTGACGTACGTGCAGGAACGGGCTGCCCTCACCTACTTTTACGCCAAACGCGTGGTGCACGAGGACGGGGTGACCACGGGTCCGGTGGACGTATAGAAAAGGCGATGCACGCTGCACTTGTTTCATACGCAATCATGGATGCACGATGGAAACACCCCTTCACGTGCATCGTCGCCGGACCGACGGGGTGCGGCAAGAGTACTTTCGTGACGCGTATGTTGCGTCACGCCGCTGCGATGATCGATCCACCGCCCGAACAAATAACGTGGTGTTACGGAGAATGGCAAGAGGCTTACGCAACGACGGACTTGGGTCACGTGCGATTCGAGGAAGGGTTACCGACGGCGGCCATATTCGATTCGACAACGAGGAACCTCATCGTCATAGACGATCTCATGGCAGAAACGGACGAACGGGTCATGACCTTGTTCACTAAAAAAAGTCACCACAGGAACACGTCCGTGATGTATCTCGTACAGAACCTGTTCCCTAAAAACAAAGAGAGTCGCACCATCAGTCTGAATTCGCAGTACATGGTGGTGTTCAAGAATCCACGTGACGCATCGCAGATGGCGCACTTGGCTCGACAGATGTATCCGGGACGCGGCAAGTTCGTGCAAGAGGCGTTTAAAGACGCCACGTCGGTACCGTACGATTATCTATTGGTCGATCTCAAACAGGACACGCCCGAGGACATGCGTCTGCGCACGGCCATCTTTCCAGACGACGGTGTTCAGTACGTGTACTTGCCGAAGGTATAAAAGACCGAACGCGTGACTCTTCTCTTCATTCGCACCATGTCTGCTCTCGTGAAGAAACACGTTTTGTGCATACAGACTCTGGCCAGGTACAAGAACAACAGAGTGAAAAAGGCCATCATCGCCAACGCCGACGCCCATCTGCTGTGTGCACTAGTCGAATGTGCCTACAACATACTAACAAAGAACATTCCATTGACCGCTTTACAGAGGCGACGATTGAATAAATACAGGACGAAGTTACGCGAGTTGGCTAATAGACGAACGCCCGCTGCCAGGAGAAGACGCATCTTGCTGCAACCGCAGGTTGGCGAGGGACAGAGCGGCGGTTTCCTATCGGCCTTCCTAGCACCGTTGGCAAGTTCGGTCTTGCTACCCTTGCTCCAAGAGGTGCTGACCAAAAGGTAGATACATGGAGCACGCACGCGAGATGGCCTTGGTGGACCCGCGCCTGTTGGACACGCTTCGGTCACCCCCACCCCCACCCGCGACCGACACCTTAGGCAAGAAGGTGCAAGCCCTCGATGACGAGATGAAGACCATCCTCGATAGAAAGGACCTAGACGACGGGACCAAGGTGACACTGTATAATAAGGTGTTGCAGCGATACAACGTCTTGACCGATAAACGCATCAAGGAACCGCTACGCGTGGTCACGGTGAACGAGTCGGAGGTGGAGCCGGGGTCGGGGTCGGAGGGTGCAGTACGAGCTCCTATTAGCGGACTGGAGGCCACCGTCTTGGCCACCGTTCCCAGGACCATGCAGGCCAAAGCCAGCCGTTTGATGGAGCATCTCAAGAGAGATATCGCGTGGACCGCTCGCGGTGAACTGATACACGAGGGCGTGCCGGTTGTCGGCAGTAACGTGGTGGATCTCGTTAATGATCTGTTGCGTAAGAGAAAGACCGATCCGACGGGTTGGCAGCCATTCGCACGACAACTCCGTGCCATCAACCTACCCATGGCGTTGGTCGGTAACGTCTCCAGGAGAGCCCACATACGTCCGGCGCCGACGGTCACCCCCTCTCGTCGGTCAACTACTAATCCACGTGCTGCTGCTGCAGGTAGTGCACGAAGGTCGCTAAGTTGGACACCCCTCGCCCGTCGGAGCCGTCGAATGGAACATACCATGCCCACCCCACCCCCCGAATCACGCCAGGCTTTGTCGTCATTGGCTGGTTGGGACGCCCTATAGGATGGTACGATGCGTGTCCGTAGCACAGTGTTCGTCATGTCGCCCGATCCACAGGACCTCGTGTACCGTTCCGTCGTCGGTGCGATATTTATCAGTGGACT
Source organism: Lamellibrachia columna (assembly GCA_963662155.1). NCBI lineage: Eukaryota > Metazoa > Annelida > Polychaeta > Sabellida > Siboglinidae > Lamellibrachia > Lamellibrachia columna. Next base: position 41,106,515 of record OY759267.1, read on the forward strand.
TTACATGATTGCTCACGGTATAGTCCAAAGTTTTATGCAACAGGCGTTATTCGAACGCCCCTCGCTCGTCGAGTGGAACATTCCTTGTCCACCCCACCCTCCCCCCGCATCACGCAAGGCTTCGTCATCATTGGCTGGATGGAACAACGTATAAGGTGGTACGACGCGTGTCCGTAGCACAGTGTTCGTCATGCTCATCGATCAACAGGACGCGTACCGTTCCGTCGTCGCTGCGATATTGTTTGAAGGACTTACCTTGCTTGGTGACGTTCCAGCCGGCGTTCTTATACAACAGGTGTTATTCAGACTATGGTTACGCTACTAGACCGTTGTTGTTCCACCGCTTACGTTGTGGGTGCCATAGTGTGTGTCCTAGTACACGTCGGCGTGCTCCTCGTCATTCGTCAGCAGTCGTACTCCGGAGTCAACGTCACCGCCCCCGTCAACGCATCGGTCCTCCTCCTCTTTTGATGGCAGATAGGGGAGAACGCCCCATGAGTGAGGTCTACTTCGATCCCAAAAGGGTAGGCAGTTATGGCGGCGTCGACGGCTTGCGACGCGTCACGCGCCTGCCACGGAAGGTCGTCAAAGAATGGTTGTCGGCACAGGACGCCTACACCTTACACAAACCAGCGAGACGTCATTTCAGGAGACGCCGCGTCATCGTGGGTGGTATGCATCAGCAGTGGCAGGCCGATCTCGTAGACATGTCGAAGGTGAAAAACGACAACGAAGGTATGGCCTTTCTCCTCACGGTGATCGACGTCTTCTCGAAAGTGGCCTGGTGTGTTCCCATGAAGAACAAGCCCGCGGCGTCGTCGGTGGCAGCGCTGCAATCCACGTTCGTCGACGTGTGGCCAAAGACGTTGCAGACAGATCAAGGCAAAGAATTTCTGAACAAATCCGTTCAGGCTCTATTGCAGCGTTACAACATTCATCACTTCTCCATGCACAACGCGGAGACGAAGGCAAGCATCGTGGAAAGATTCAACCGAACGTTGAAGTCGCGCATGTGGCGATACTTCACGCAACACCAGACGTGGCGGTACATCGACATCCTTCCGGACTTGGTGCGATCGTATAACAACGCCCCCCACCGCATGATCGGTATGGCTCCGTCACACGTGAATGCCAAGAATCAAGAAAAGGTGTGGCAACGTCTGTACGGTCACGACGGTAAGGGCGTGCCCAAGTTGCACGTGTCAGATCGCGTGCGCGTCAGCAAGTACAAACGCACGTTCGAAAAGGGCTACGAGACGAACTGGAGCGAAGAGATGTTCACGGTACACGAGGTTCACCCCTCCGATCCACCCGTGTACCGCTTGCGGGACGATCTCGGCGAAGTGCTGGAGGGTACCTTCTACGAACTGGAGCTGCAGAAGGTGTCGGTACCCGTCGATAAAGTGTACCGTGTTCAAGAGGTACTGCAACGTCGTAAAGTTGGTAGACGAAAGGAGGCTTTGGTTAAATGGTTCGGCTATTCCTCCAATTTCAACAGCTGGATCGATGCCAGGGCACTCGTCCACTCCACTATAAAGACTTGCCGCGCACATGGCGACACTGCATTCGAGAAATGACACACGACGCGTCACCACCGACCTGCACCACCATCATAGAAGAGGAAGAGGTGGAGCAGGACGAGGATTGTACTGACGCTGCACCGAACGAGCCAGACAGCACTCCCTGGCATCTTTTCGGTACCGCGTGTCCCAAAGAGGAGATCGTGTTTCTGTGTCAGGTCGTCGTCTTGTACACGGTCATTCTGATCAGCATTTACAACCTGACGACAGGTCACGGCGATTCTACTCTGTGGACGGCTCTGTTGAGTAGTTCTTTGGGTTACCTACTGCCCAATCCCACGTTGAGACGCAATGGCGACTGATTTCTACATGACGCTGCCTAGCAACGCTTCTATGAAGATGCACCCCGACAACACCTTGACCCATTACGTCACGGCCTTGCCTCAACGCATCGATCTTACCGGCGAGTGGGAGTGTGGGTTGGCTGAGGTCCAGTATCCGCACACTTGGTACAACGTCACAGAGAACGATGTCTGGTTCTTCCTCAACACGATCGATGCTACGGACTCGTCCCGACGTTCGAAGTTGTCGTGTGGGTATTACGACGATCCGTTAACATTGATGTATCACGTCAACAAGGGACTGTACAGTATGCGGACGGAGGAGACACAGGCTCAAATGAGCTATAGTTCCGTCACTCAGAAAATGACGTTACACATGACAGCGAACACCCTCTTCACCATACCGTACCACAGCGCGGCGGCGTCCATGTTAGGATTCCGTGAACTCGTAGCCAGCGAGCCGGAGGCGGTTACGTCATCTCCCGTCCTCCCCGTCGACTCCCGCCATCCCGACTCGTCGTACCCCTTCCACATCGAGGCCGACGATGTGGTGAACCTGACGCAGGGGTTCGACACCCTCTACGTCTACACGGACATCGTGGAGTCTCGTATAGTGGGTGACACTCTCGCACCTCTGTTGCGCGCCCTTCCGATTAGCGGACGTCACGGTGACAGGGTGTCCGCTCGTTTCACTAACGTGCACTACGTACCCCTGTTGTGCTCGACCTTCAACTCGATCGAGGTGGATATAAGGAACGACATGGGTCGACGCGTGCCATTCGAATACGGCAGAGTGACGGTGACGCTTCATTTTCGTCGACGCAGGCCCGGACTGTTCTGATGAATTACAACGATTATTACGCGCGCCAGGCTGGCGGTGCGCTGCCCTACTTCGCCGGTGCGCAATACCAGCGAGGTCACGGACTGGGCAGTCTGTTCGGCAGTCTGTTGCGCAGCGCCATGCCGCTCATCAAGAGAGGTGCCGTGGCGTTGGGCAAGGGAGCGTTGAAGACCGGCGTTCGCATAGCCGGCGACGTCTTATCAGGCCAGAACATAAAAACGGCTGCCAAAAGACGCGTCACCGACGCCGTGATGAGCAGTATTCGGGCCCCCCCTGGTAAACGTATAAAACGAGCGGCCGCAAAGGCGACATTCACTGCAGTAAAGCGACGCCGCAAGAAACGGACGTCCAAGAAACGCGCGGCCGACATATTCGACGACCAAGATGGCTTTCGTGCATAGACAGTCGTGCGAGGGAGTCAAGACCGAGCTGGATCTCTTTACCGTACCCCCCACTCAGAACTGCATCACCGAAAGTCACGTGGTGGAACATCAACCCATGACCTCTCTGGACTCTGGAGGACCGATAGAATTCTTCATCCCCGGATCGGGAGACGATTACATGGATCTCGCCAACACGATGCTACACATCCAGGTGAAGGTGGTGCGAGCCAACGGGAGCGATATCGACGCGGGCGAACCCGTGGGACCGGTGAACAACTGGTTGCAGTCGCTGTTCAGCCAGGTCGACCTCTCCCTGAAGGCGCGCTCGTGACCTCTTCGTCCTCCAACTCGTACCCGTATCGATCCTACATAGAGGCGCTGCTGAGTTACGGATTCGACGCCAAGTCGACGCAGCTGACGAATCAGCTGTGGTACAAGGACAAGGCTAGTCGCATGCACGCCACCGAGCTAGCCGCCGGACCCGATCCTAACCCCGGGTTCGTGACTCGGCGAGAGTACATAGCCGGCAGTCGCGTGGTCGACATGATGGGTCGTCTCCACGTGGATATGTTTCTGCAGGATAAATTCCTGATCAACGGTGTCGACGTCAAGTTACGACTGGTGCGCAGCAAGCCCTCGTTTGCGCTGATGGCTGCTGGAATCAACGAGTACAAGATAACCATCGTCAACGCGTCCTTCTTCGTCAAGAAGGCCACCTTCAATCCGACCGTGCAGATGGCTCACATCAAGGCTCTCGAGCGGACCCCGGTCAAGTATCCGTTACGACACGTCGAATGCAAGGTGTACTCCATTCCCGCGGGAGCTCTGTCGCACACGCACGAGAACCTGTTCCTCAGCGCCCTGCCGAAACGTCTCGTACTGCGCTGCATCGACAACGACGCCTACAACGGCACGTACGCCACAAACCCGTTTCACGCCAAGAACAACGCCATAAGCTTCATCTCGGTGTACGTGGACGGTCGTCAGATACCCGCCAAACCCTTCCAGCCCAACTTCGCAGAAAACCTCTTCGCCAGGAGTTACGCGAGCCTGTTCACCTCGACCGGCAAGATATGGCAGGACGAGGGGAACGGTCTGACTCGCGACGAGTACCGAGACGGCTACACCTTCTTCGGTTTCGACCTGACCCCCGACCAGTGCGACGGTCCCTGCTTTAATCTGGTACAAAAGGGCAACCTGCGCAGAGAATTTCATTTCCGTGAAGCGCTTCGGACCACCGTGAACGTCGTCGCCTACGCCGAATTCGAGTCCGTGCTGGAAATCGACAAGAACCGCAACGTCATCTACGACTTCTGAGATGGACACCCTGCAGATCGCCCGTCTACTGGCGATGGATCCGAACACCGCGTCCGTCTTTGGCGGCGTCGTACCCAGAGATGGACTGCCTACAACAATTGATGCTTTGCCGATCGCCTTCGTGTGCAACACCGACGACGGCGACGAACCGGGCGAACATTGGATAGCGCTGTACCTGTCCTCCGACGGGCGCGGCGAATACTTCTGTTCGTACGGTCTGCCGCCTCGCCACGCGGCGTTCCGCACCTTCTTGAACAAACACTGTTCCGAGTGGACTCATAACAGCACGAGACTTCAGAGTCCTCTGTCTAACGTTTGCGGACAATATTGCGTCACTTATATCATGCTTCGTTGTAACGGTTCTCCTATGCGAACTTTCGTCAACGCTTTCCACACCGATCTGGTCGCTAACGATTGTCGCGTGTTCGATTGGATTAACCTGCTGAAAAAGGGTATACCGTACTATCGCATATCGTACTGAGCCTCTGGCGCGGTGGTCGCTCCACCCGTAAGCTCGCCCTCGAACCTCTGGCGCGGTGGAGACACCCGTAAGTTCGCGACCTCTGGCGCGATGGTCACCATTCGCAAGTCGCCTCGTCATCGTCTTCATCTTCATCATACCCTGCTCGTTGTATCCAATCACATACGATCGCCTCGTTTGTATTGCTGCCGCTTTGTTGTATTCAATAAAATACGTGTGCACCGTACGATTTTGTTCGTCTCCTTACTAGGTTAATGACCCTCCGGTAAACGTAACTAGGTCAATGTTCGTTCCTCCTCCAGTCCATAGGGGGCGCTTAGGTTACCCACTGGTTATCTTTCGTTCCTCCTCCAGTCGCTAGGGGGCGCTTAGGTTACCCAGAAGGCACTGTGCTCGGCTACAACCGTCAGGGGCGCTCTGATTGGCTGCGCGCGCAACCGGAAGCGGTGGGTGGGCGATATTACGGGTATTTTCCTTTGAAGTCGTTCATGCGTAACCACCACACTAGGGGGTGCCAGAAACCTCCTCCTACTACTGGCGTACCATACAAAGTGACTCCCCGGTCTTCGTTCTGTTGCGTTGATTACGTGGTTGCGTCAACTGTTTGTTAATGGCGCTTGACGTTTCACGTTCCAGATGCCACGTGATTAGTTTGTTAGACTCCGTTTCAAATCATATAACCGATGCCTCTCATTTTGGTATGACAATCCAGTTTGTGCAAGGAAAAATCACAATGTTTCTTAAATATATCGGTTTGACATCAACTATTCTAGAAATCGCCTAAATTGTGATGCAACCGACTCTACATTTATCAAGGGTAGACGACAAGTTTGTACAGCCTTCTTAGAACATATTCTGCTTTTCACAATAAAATGGCCAAAGTGTAGAACAAATTTCCAATGCTGTCGATGTAATTGGATATTCTCAATTTCCTAATGCAATTTTTTGGGGGATGGGAGTCACATTCCCATCTGGATGATAAATACTGTGGTCAATTAAAGCCTCTCAAAAATGCAAAATAAAAATTCCGAGTGCTAATTTTCTATGTATACAATGTAATATTTTTGCATGATGTAGTGGGAAAGATCGGAGAGGAGTGGGCAATATTTGATCTTTTTACCATAAGATCTTGATGTTTGATCTGAGTTGAAAAAGTTTTGGTTCAAATGAAAGCCACTGGCCTTGATTATAAAGTCCACATGTTAACACGCGTGGAGAGGACAAGACCACCTGTATGAAATCATAAATAAAAGAAATTAAAACATGCTATAAACAAAATATAATTTATCGAACATATTGTTTTACAAATGTAAGAGGAAATTACCTTATTCACAGGTCTGTCGAGCTTGAGATCGTTCAAAGGAAGTAGCTTAAAGCATCCGTCATTGTTTTCAACTCCATTTGTTGCCCTCGTTGTTCGAAACTACAGTCAGGCAATCAAGGATTGCTTCATACATTTAACTACACTTCTCCAGTGTAGCATGTCGTTCCACACACCTTGCTTAAAACAGTAGTTTAGCCTTTTCAACACCATCTTCCTTGCATTCCAAGTGAATTGGTGCATGTTTGAGTACACTAGGCCTCAGCAAACTGCTCCAGGGTTCTATGCAGAATGTGCTCTGAGCCTACGAAGAAGTCACTCTGGTGTCTTTGTCGACATCAGACGAAATGCAGACGAGGAGTACAGTGAAATCTACAAGATGACTGAAGATAATAGTCTCGATCCCAAAGCGCTTTATGAGTCAGACAATGAAACATGACGTAGAGGCAGACACCCCAGAAATATATGTAACCGTGGAATCGCATTAAGACGGGAAATGGTGATTTCCTTTATTTTGTATAACAAAAACTATATCAAAAAAAAACCCAACTGGGCACTGCAGGCCTAATCAAAAATGTAAAACTGTGTCTGAGCACCGACTCAGTGCAACCACATCCTGCATTTTACAGGGGGTCATCTGCACCAAAACAGGGTTGTTGTTGTCTTGTTGACAGTGGGATCAGCCTGGCCCACTGGGACACAGCCCCTCCCCCTGACCACATGTGACCACTGTCTCTTGGGTAAATGTTTTATTTAAACAACTTAATTATTAGTAACAGGACCAGCAATGGACACAATAAATGCAATTAACCATAAGACAAATAGTTATAATAATAATAACTAATTAACTAGATTATCTATAGATTACCCAGGGTGCTGCCATATGGTGGCAAGTAATGGCACCATCAACCCTGTGCTCTTCTGGTATTATCGCGTGACCTTTGCTGGGTGACCGGCGGTGTGATTGGTGGGGCAATTATAAATTACTAAATGTCCAGTAACCATGCCGGTTACATACCCACCTGATTAAATTGTTGCTATCCCATGAGCAACTGAACAAATATACCCAACTTTTTTTTTTTTGCAATAGTGATCTATATATGATTATTGTTAGCTGTTGCTGCCTGCGACTGCAACCAAGCTGTCTGTAACATGGAGCCTAACTTTGAGCTCAACTCGGCTCCTAAGCTTGACATAGCTTCACTCAATTCGCCAAACGATGGTTGCACCAATAGCTCTGTCGTCTGGAGAGCAGCAGACCGTGGTAGATTATAGGGATTTGGGTTGCGGCCAGCAGTGGAACGCTTAGTTCTCCTAAGTGTCACTGTTTCATTCTCATCTGCTGATCCGGCCGTTGATATGGAAGTCGCCCGCCTAGAGCGCTCAGACCGGCTCTTGATCTTGACGAAACGCTTCCGGCGAGACTGTCTCAGAAATGGCTCCGAAGAACCGTTGCTGTCTGAATCTACAGACAAACAGCTGCGCGCCTGGGTACCACTCCACCCCACATCTTCAGCCTGGGCTTGCCGATCACCCCTGGTTTCCAGAGCCGTTGTCGGGTCACTCTGGTGTGACTTGTCTATTGTAGGAATGGGTGTCGGCGATTCCTCTTCCTTCAAACTGTTATGCCCCTCGAGATGTGTTGGATGAAACACTGGTGGAGCAGGGGAGGTCGGAGGTTCCTCTTCATGGTAATTTCCATTGCGAATTATCATCCACCTGTTGGCTGGTGTGGAGCTACCCTCCGAGATTGACTCCCCGTGTCCATCTGTTTCATGTTTCCGCAACTGTTTTCTCTCTTCTGGTGCCTTAGCAGTGTTCTCATTAGGGATCCGTATATCCTTAATATCCAGTATCGCAGAGCGATGCACCACCCTGGCTTGTCCCAGACCATCGAACCGATGGACACGATATAAAGGACTATTTGGACTCATCCTTTCTTCGACTCTGTATGGAATAGCCACCCACCGATCCTGGATTTTATTTCGTCCTAGGATTCCTCTATTCCTAAGAAAAATTCTATCCCCAGGCTGCAGTGGCGCATCCGATCCCTTCTGGTCATGCCTGGCCTTCCTGATCCCAGCTGCTTTGGCTAACCTCTGTCCTGCTAATTCAAATGCTGCCTCAAGTCTGTGCTGATGCTCCTGTACCCAATCACCATACCCTTTACCTATGTGTGACAAAGGGCTATCCCCATCCAGTAGCTCATCCACGGGAAGTCTGGGTTCTTGCCCGAACATCAAGAAGTAAGGCGAGAAACCTGTGGCAGCGTGGGGTGTAGAATTGTACGCAAAGACCAGCTCCTGCAAATAACGTGGCCATTGTCTCTTCCGTTCTGGCGGCAGAGACCGCAGTAGATCGTGCATAGTACGATTGAATCGTTCGCACTGGCCGTTCCCTTCCGGATGATACGTAGTGGTACGTGACTTCTTTATTCCGTAAACAGAACACAGAGCCTTAACTAAATCGCTCTCGAAATTTCTTCCCTGGTCACTATGGATGCGTCTAGGGACCCCATACCGATAAAACCAATCTTGAGTCAAAACCTTTGCTACCGTAGATGCTTTTTGATCTTTTGTTGGAATTGCCACAGTGAATTTGCTGAAGGCATCTGTCATAGTTAGGACATTTTCACGTCCATCCGAAGCCTTCTCTAGCAAAGTGAAATCTAGTGCCACTAACTGGAGGGGTTTCTCCGCTAAAAGATGGCCCATGCTCGGTTTCACCGTAGGTCTTAGCGCCTTTGCCGTACAACATCTTGAACAACTGGCACAATACGAGTTCACATCTTTGCTCATTCCAGGCCAGAATGCTCTCTTTCTCACCAAAGCAAGAGTCCTATCTCTTCCCTGATGTCCACTTCCATCATGAAGAGCTTCCAGTATTGACTGTCTCAAACTGGTTGGCAATGCAAGTTGTAGCGTTCCTTCCCCATTCTCAAAGGACTCAACATATAGAACGTTGTCCGTACACACGAATTGGTCCCATTTGTTGTACCAACGACGAGCAACTGCTGGCATCTTCTGCAGTTCAGTCCGACCTGGCCTTGTGCCTTTCCTCCACACAGCCACGACTTTACTCAAATAGGGTCTTGACTCTGTAACTCAGCAAGTTGCTGCTTTGTATACCCTGGAAGTGGGGATACTGCTCCCATCTGTTTGGCTTCTTGGCCCAATGCTGCTGCTGTCATATTTTCCTCTACGCTCTCCATCATCACTTGGTGTCGCTCTTGAATCTCGTTGGGTATTGCAGATGTAGACAACGTACCCACCACTGTTTGATCCACTACCAACTCGGTCAATTCCACTGCTACAGAGTTCGTTTCCACTACAGCTACCACTGGTTCTCCATGCCACGTCTTCCGACTGAGGGCATCAGCACTGGCATTAGTACGACCACTGCGGTATTTGATACTGAAGTCAAACTGAGCAAGCTGGGCAACCCAACGCAACTCCGTAGCTCCCAGCTTTGATGTTTGAATATAGCTCAAGGGATTATTATCTGTATATACTGTGAATTTCGACCCGAGCAGATAGGGACGAAACTTATCCGTGACGGCCCATTTCAGCGCAAGTAGTTCTAACTTCATGGAGCTATAGTTGGCATCATTCCTCTTCGCCGGCCTCAAACCGCGACTAGCATATGCAATAACTCCATGTTCTTGGGAAAGTACCGCACCCAACCCTTGGAAGCTGGCATCGGTCTCGACAATGAACGGCTTCGAGAAGTCTGGGTAGGCTAACACAGAAGCACTGGTCAACTGCTCCTTCAACCTCTGGAATGCCAGACTACAATCTCGATTCCACTTTTCATGGAAGAGTTGGTTGTCCCGTGGTATCTTTCTCCTGGTACCCTTCTTCGAGTTGGTTGCTTTGCCTATACACTGGTGAAGAGGCTTAGCTATCTGGGCAAAGGAAGGTACATATCTGCGATAGTACCCTGCCAATCCAAGGAAGGATCGTAGATCGCTCTCACTCTTTGGCTCTTGCCACTCTTGTACCGCCTTTATTTTGTCTGGGTCTGTTGCGACTCCTTCCGCAGACACGATATGTCCCAAGAATTTTACTTCTTGCCTGAACAAGCTACATTTCTGTGGCTTAATCTTGAGTCCAAAGGCCCGTAATTTACTGAATACTAGGTCCAACCTCTGCAACATCTCCTCCACTGATTTTCCGAAAACTAGAACATCATCCAAGTAGATGAGAAGAGAATGGAAATTCTCATTTCCCAATACATGATCCATCAGGCGGGAGAAAGTTGCTGGAGCATTGCAGAGTCCCATGGGCATCCTAGTGAACTCATAAAGTCCACTATTTCCCACCCGGAATGCCGTCTTTGGCACATCTCTGGCGTCGATGGCACACTGATAATAGCCATGGGCCAGATCCAAGGTACTGAAATATTTTGCCCCAGTGAGGGCCTCCAAGCATTCGTCTACTCTTGGTAACGGGAAAGCGTCCTTGATTGTCTTCAGATTTAGTTGCCTATAGTCTATGCATAAACGCAAAGAGTTGTCCTTCTTCCTGACTAGAACAGCCGGTGATGCATAGCAGCTGGTGGATTCTTTGAGGACCCCCAGTTTCAGCCACTTCTGGAGATGCGCCTTAACCTCCTCCCATTGGTTAGGGTGAACCCTTCGGTGTGGAACTCTAACGGGCCTATCATCCAAGGTGACTATCTGATGTGGGACAGCATCGCAGTAACCAATGTCATTTTCGTCTTTACTGAATACATCCTTGTGTTTGACCAACAACATCCTCACCCTCTGAAGTTCCTCATCTGAAAGGTCCAACCCTCCCAAAACCACAGATGGTAAGCTATCAACTCCAGATTCTGTGGACCCAGTCTGCCCAGACAGTCCCTCGCCGTTTATAGACTCAGATATTCTACAATCCTCAGCACACGCCGACTGAATGATAATATCATTGAGGCCTACTTCAGTGATGAGATTAGGTGGCTCCAAGACATCCACCTCCTGTATAGTTCCCAATACACTCTTAGGTTGAAGCCAGATATCTTCCTCATTGAGATTTAATACTTGCACTGGAATTACTCCACCCTGAACACAACTCTGGTCAGCACCGGCAACAGAGCATACAGTCTGCACTCCCCGTGGCAACCCGCCCGACTCCCGATCGAGTGGTTCAACCAATAATTGGCAGAGCCCAACTGGCTTCACCATGTGAGCCAAGACTGTCACAGCTGACCCTGCCGGTAACATATGTGGCTCCGTCCCTGCCAGTCTCACATGTCGCTGCTTTAAGCTGTCTCTGGGGTGTGTGACCAGTGACAACACACTAGCCCACTGTGGTCCATTTTCATTTACCTTGATTGATTCCAGGTAACGTGGCCCAAGTTCTGAGGCTAGAGTGGTCCCGACTCTATGTAATATGTTGCAGCCAATTATTCCAGGGCGTTCAACTTTCCGCTGTCGTAGGACAGGGTCCTCTGGATCCCTTGTCACAAGGAAACCCATGTCCTTAAAAACCTTCCCCAATACAATCACCTCACATTCTACATAGCCGAGATAAGGCACAGGCAACCCATTTGCAGCCGTGATGGAGATCCATCCTGTAATATCCTTTAGTGTCTGTCCACGTGGCAGCAGGTGGTTCCTGAAGAATCCCTCGGTGATGGTTGACACTTCTGCTCCAGTGTCCAACAAACAGTTTGCCAACTGCCCACTCACCTTCACCTCCACCACTGGACATTTACCGATGGCTTTCTCCATCAAGGCTTCCACATCTGATGGGTCCTTTAGTTCGCCATCCCCTACCTGGACCTGTGCAGAGGTGGCGTCTAGTTTCCCGTCTTTACAATCTTCTGGGGACAATTGGGGCTGATATGGTCCATGGATCCACACGTATAACAAATCCGTTTCCCCTCGGCATTGTAACCATGCTTGGGCTGACGCCGGGCTTCCCAGCTTCGTGTGTTCCTAACACTGTCTAGCTGCTGTTGCTGTTTTGTTAGAAGGTCTTGCATTCGCTGCAGTTGCTGCTGCTGGGCTTCTAACACCTTCACTATGGCGGCATTACCATCACCAGTACCAGCGACCGTGCTGATTACATCCTGGGAAACCATCTTCTTGGGAACTTCCTTCCCTAACCAGGAGACTCCCCTGTCACGGAACTCCCAGAAGGACATTCCCGGCTGATCCATCTCGAGCCGGCGCATTTCGCGTTGCAAGTGCGGCTCACGCACTCCTGAAGCAAACCGCCCCTTCAGGGTTTCATTCCTCAGTGGGGCTAAGCTAGTCTGTCGCTTGCTCAGTTTCCCAAACAACTTCACTAGGGCAAGTGAATAATCTAACAGCGTCTCGCCTGGCTGCTGAACCCGTGTATAAAAGGCCTCTTGTGCCGCTCCCACTGTGTCTACATCGCCGAAGACATTCCTTACAATCTGAAGAGCCTCCTCGGCTGTTCTAGGCTCTCGGAACCTTACCTCTTGTCCAACTGCCCCACTAAGGTGGTCCATGATGAAGTCCAGCCCCTCTCGATCAGAAAATGGACTGGCCTTCAGGTGGCTCTCCATATCTGAAGCCCAGTCATCCACATCCGGATCATCTGGCTTCTGGGGTCGACCGCACAGCTTAGGCATCCGCCGCTCCCTTTGCACATAAATGCGCTGTGGCGGTACGGCTGAAGGTTCTCTGAGTACGGCCTCACCGGTTCGTTCTAATTCTCGCTGCAGATGTGCTTTCTGAGCATTCCACTCAGTTTCCGCTGCAGCCTTCTCCTGCTCTGCTTCTGCTGTTTGAGCCCGGGATTGCTCAAGCTGCAGGCGCAACACCTTAAGCTGCTCCTCCAAGACATCCATGACTACAGGCAGGCAACCCCAAGCATGAAGAAATTAATAATTAGATTTAACAAATGAGTAAATATCTCGGTAGTGACAAGCCTTAACACCAAGCAATGGTCACACGTATAACCAGGAGTAACTGCAGGATTACCTTTTCTTAGGACACAGTCTATAAAATTACTCCGAGGAGTTAACCGGCACCATGTACTATCACTGCCAAAACCAAGCTAGATAACCAAGACCAACCTAATGACCCAGCTCCAAAGCAGGAGTGACATTAAAAATATCCTAGCAGTATTCATCGCAACACATGGCCTGTACCATGATACCCAAGCTGCAGGGAAAAGCTGCAAGAAAAACATTATACATAACATACAATATCTGGCCTGTACCAGTTCAAGGATACACACGCTGCAAGAAAACAACATTACACATAGCTATTACAGGCATGACATTTTCTGTAGTGTCCCTGTCACAGTTCAAACGTGTCACTCAGTTCTGTTCAGAACCGGTCCTACTCATGTAGGCACCAAACGAAGTTGTCACCTCGGAAGTTGCCACCTTGAATGTTTGTCACTTCGGAATCAACTTCGACGTCTCACAGTCACTTGCATTACGCAACCCACAACACAACAGCAGATGTTAGCAGCATCGATGTTCCTTGCACAGCTATCGGAGCCTCGCATCACTTCTGCTAGCGCTGACCGATGGACGTCAAGTTATCTTCATTCTCGTGATGTCATCATTCCTTCCAGCTGGGGTTTATTTTGTTGTCTTCATCCCACTTCTGACACCATTTTGTAACCGTGGAATCGCATGAAGACGGGAAATGGTGATTTCCTTTATTTTGTATAACAAAAACTATATCAAAAAAAACCCCAACTGGGCACTGCAGGCCTAATCAAAAATGTAAAACTGTGTCTGAGCACCGACTCAGTGCAACCACATCCTGCATTTTACAGGGGGTCATCTGCACCAAAACAGGGTTGTTGTTGTCTTGTTGACAGTGGGATCAGCCTGGCCCACTGGGACACAGCCCCTCCCCCTGACCACATGTGACCACTGTCTCTTGGGTAAATGTTTTATTTAAACAACTTAATTATTAGTAACAGGACCAGCAATGGACACAATAAATGCAATTAACCATAAGACAAATAGTTATAATAATAATAACTAATTAACTAGATTATCTATAGATTACCCAGGGTGCTGCCATATGGTGGCAAGTAATGGCACCATCAACCCTGTGCTCTTCTGGTATTATCGCGTGACCTTTGCTGGGTGACCGGCGGTGTGATTGGTGGGGCAATTATAAATTACTAAATGTCCAGTAACCATGCCGGTTACATATACTGGCGACGTTTAGCATTTCTACAATTTCTAGACCACCTTTTCGGGATTCAGTGTGATCATAGGTAAAGCTGTGCTCGGCCTGTAGCTTCTGCTCAATAAGGTGGGCAAGCTGACAGATACTAACACAACCGACGTCCAAGAAAGATAGTGTCATGACCTGCCATCCCCAGTGTCCATGCCAGCTGAAGCCAGACTGTGGAAGAAGAAATACGATTCGTCAGAAGAACCATAGCCTACGGGAAACAATGATTGCAACTTCCGGCTACATGCATGTACCCAAATATTCAGCATTTTTTACCTGCTGATGCTAATATCGGTCACATGTGATAGAGTGGAGCGTGTTAATTCTGAACTAAAACTGGTGAAAACCGTAACACGGAGCACCACGCATCAGGATCGCCTCAACGTGTTGGTGCTACTTCGTGTACACAAGGACGACTTCCAAGCAATTACTGACAAGTACAACAGGAAACATCCAAGAAGAATGATTTTCATTAATCCTCTGAACGCTCATTGAACTGCTACTAACTGATGCACACTAACCATAAATATACGTACAATACACTAATACAGTAAACGTTTCCTAGGTATGATTTTGTTTTGTTAATTTAATAATGTGATGAAAATTTTTTCCAGGTTCACAAATCATCAACAGGAACATGCTTTCACCACGTAATCCCCTGGAGTATACAATTTCAAGAATAGTAAATGCATTCCCCCTGATCCCCTTGGACGTGTGGCCTATGGGCCTATATGCACATATAAGAGTTACTAAAACAACTATTTGCAACTACACTTAAGAATATCATGCCAGTGGTTTACTAACAAAACCTTTTTGATCACACAGCATCTTAATTTCATGGGCCGCCCCATATTGCTAGACGACTCTAATGTCATAGTTTAGCGAAATTCGCTCGCCAAATAAAAATATATTTGAATACACCTATTCCTATTCTTGCTTATGGGACATAACCACGATGTTTAACAAGATTTGCCATCCAAGCCAAATGTCCAGATGACAGGTGGACAAGGAAGCCATTGGCTTGTCGAGAGTCCAACAATGTTCATTTACGTGTAACCCGCCCTCCTGAGATATGTGTCAACCTTGTGTTTAAACATATTCAAGCTGCTAGCAGTTACACAATCCGTAGACAATTTGTTCAATTCATTTATTGTCCTCTGTGAGAAGGAGTATTTACCTATAACCAAGCTACACTAATCCTTTAATTACTAATTTTATCTCATGTCCTCTACTAGTTCTACTATTTTTCTTTAGTGAGAAAAAGACACTTCTATCAATATTTTCATATCCATTCAATGACTTAAAACTTCAATCTGATCTCCTCTTAACCTCCTTATCTCTAGAGTTGTTAAACCACATTCTTTCAGTCGTTCTTCATAACTCATAATTCTCGATCAGTTCTGGAATAATTTTAGTTGCTCACCTCTATATTTTGTATCTAAACTCAATTTATGTAACATAGTTTGGCCTTTAATTGTTTACTAAACTAGTCCTCTTTCTGAAAAAATAGCACGTTTGTTTGAGACCTTGCGTTCATTATGTGCATGCATGGCGGCCTCACTTAATACGTCACGCGTAGTCTAGGTTACCCTATTTTCATTGAACTTTGCAAGCCCAAAAACTATAACTTTCGTTTCGCTTTAATTGTAGTTACACATTATTATGTTAACTCTTACAATGGTCAAACCATGACTTTTATTTCCTTTGAAATGTTGAGTTGACATGTATATACATATTGTCGACAACAATCCCAGGAAGCCTTGTATTAAGACATATTCGTCATCTGGCGATTAAAAATACGCATAGCTAGGCAGCCTTTCATTGGCATTTGCAGCGCTATCATTTAACAGGAAAGGACTATGCAGTTTTTTTCAAGACATATCTGGCTCATCGCAGGAAGTACGTAACTTATGCGCAGATGCCATGCGCATTGGCTTATTTTGATCCCGAAGACGAAAAGAGATGGGAGTGTCAAAAGTCCTATGAAATGTAGCCCTCTAAATGGCATGTTACCTCAACAGTCAACGATAATGAGGATTTACTAACTAACTGGAATATCTGCGCAGCATATACAAAATGGCAGAGTGCAAGAAAACCGCACAGGAATTTGTGCAGAGCATGTTTGCACCAATGGTCGCATCGCTCTGCAGTGTTGACGCTGAAATGGTTTGCCAGAAGAACAACCTGTCATTTGTTGAATTAATACAACCATTCTGCAGATTGACTGCTGAAGGTAACCACAGTACCCTGTAATGTATGTGAGATCATATGATACCCTGGGTGTAATTTGTATTCGTTTAAACGCCGTGATATGTACTGTAGTTGACCCTAACGTCATAAAGTTACTTGACATAAATAAGCCCAGTCAAGGACAGGTCCAAACTCCTACTGTGTCTGTGACTATGTTATACTGTCGCTAATGTGCCAGCTAGGGCTCAGTGAATATAGTATTTGCTTGTGTTTGAAAGATATAATGGTGCGATACAGAGGCAGTCAGCATAATGATATGAAAGAAGAGCAGTACTATCCGTGATTCCTAAACTTGTCAATACTGTATAACCATTATCTTATTCCCTCAGGCTCAGAGGTAGTATAACTAATTTATAGTCAATGGCATAGTTTTTGTTCCACGCCAGTTTTTGCCTCATTTTGTGATCTCACGTTAGATACGTCATTGACATTGGTAAGATATAAATTCATATATCGGTCACTGGGAGTGTAACGTCTGACAAAGTTAACTTTTTCGAAGAAAAAAGATGCATAAACAGGGTTTTGAGACATATTTTCGTATATCTAAACTCAACATTAATCGCTAGGTGGCATTTGTAGTACGACCCATCGGTGCGCTCAATAAATATGCCATATTTCACTTTATCAGATGAAAACGTACCCAACTGTTCGTAGTAATCACTACAGAGTACAGGAAAGTAATTGAACGGTCCCATGATTTTTATACGTCTAATGGGCAATTCCATATTGGAGAGCCCAGACTGCTAAAAATTAAATCTTGTTGGAACAGTGGCATAGTTTCACTACTTGTATCAAAAACGTACAATTTGGACCCAAGTAAAAATTTTAGTGCAGTCGGTTCCTTTTCTTGAAAAATAGCATTTTTTAGCATTACAGCCAATGAAAAAGCAACACTTACAGAAACCCCTCCCATCTTCCTATTAACTCAACTAATTTACCTTTATTATGCTGATTACTTAGGTTAATATACTCTAATTTCAAAATGCAGAAAGCAATATGCACTGCAGTGCACATCTCATACTTTGAACAGGACAGTGACACATTTTCATACATTAATTGTGTAATTCCGTTACCAAAAAGTCATAAAAGTTTTCCTGAGAACTAATTGATTGATATTGAAAGTTACCTGAAATTCTCTTATTAGATACACACAGTAACAGGTCAGATCACTTACTTTTAATGTATCTTCTCTGAATGGAATGGAAACCATGTCCTATTTTTGCAATATAGGTCAGCACTGACACTAAGGCAATATCTTGGTTAATTTTTAACTACAATGTAACAGAGGGCAGCTTCAGTCTTCCTGTTTCCAGAGGGGTCCATCTCAAACTGAGTTTAAGAGATCACAACCTGAATTTATATCTCACAAAATCCAGTGAAAATGTGAGTAGACATACCAGTACTTACAGTAATTGTGTAAAAATACTATTATATAATTGTTTAATTACTAGATAACTATTTTTTTTATTTGCTAGCTTTTTATATGTATCATAATCATTATGTAGTTTTCTTATTGTATGATGAAAATGGAAAATAAACTATAAGTCTAACTAATTATAATTTCTTACTTTAGTATATTTTACAGCTAACATGCCCCTCACAGCCAAGGAGAAGATGCAGCGCTACCATGCCAAGTTAAAGTAAAACAGAGAAATATATGAAATGGTGAAGATAGAAAAGTGGCACAGAAGATAGTCCTGAGTGAAATAAAGAAAGAAAATGAAAGTTTGGGAAAGAGAGAGTGAGAAAACACCAGCAAAAGAACAGACAAAATGCTGTCCAAATCGAAGTGCAAAACCTTGTGGCTTTCAAATCACCACAGTCACTTGGAAAGGCTAAGAAGAAGATTGTAAAGTTTTTACCGAATTCACCAAGGAAACGGAATGCTGTAATTGCAACTGTTGCTGGACTTGGCACTTTGAAAAGTAGGAGACTGGACAATAACCCTAGAATTCACTCAGTGGATAAGGAAGTTGTAGACAAGGTCGCCAACTTCTATTTGACAACTTCATGGATATGCCTTGGTGAAAGGGATGTCGTGATTGTGATAATAAACTTGGTGAAGAAAAGACCAATCTCCAGAAGCAGTATCTTTTGACAACACTGGAGGAAGCTCATGCAATGAGACATGAAACACATACTTTAGCTGTCTGTACATTGCACATATGGCATTAGAATATGAAGATACAGTTCCCTGTAAGCATGCAGAAGAGAAAAGACGTACCAATTGTTTTATTTTAGGTTTTTTCGCAAAATAATCAGATTCGTAATTCCGTTACCATGCCATGTAATTCTGTTAACAAACAAAACATGTTAAGTTAAAGCAAACAGTGTCCAATACATAGTCACTACCCATGTCTATATAGTAATGTCAGCTAGCAGTATCAGTTGGTTGCAAGATTCAGATGAACTGTCATGACATTTGTTAGAAATTGATGTTGATTATTTCTGTGTAATTCTGTTACCAAAATAAAAATGTTCATAATTTTATCCATTTGTTAGATTTTTCAATATATACAGCTTCCTATTATAGGGTAGGGTTTGTATTTCCGGGTAATATTTAACTTTCCTTTCTAGGCATATGCTGGTCTTGAAAATATAAACATATATGCCAAAAAATGCTGTGAATCGTAATTTAGTTACCATGGAATTGCCCTAATGCATTGTATATTATCGTACATTGAGGCTTTTTGAAGACAATCTTTCTTTTAAGGAAATTTCCAGCACTAGCCTTTTGAAAAAACGTATTTCCATAGTTTGATATGGTGAGTAATTCACTCGGACAAACTATTCTAAGAACTTGTCTGCACTCGATAGATGGAATAACTGGTAGTTTTTTTAATATTGATCTGATGTGCAAACGTTTCTTAAGATTTTTTTTGAAAACTAAATCATATTACATAAGGCAAAAAACACAGACCAGTACATATATATATATGTGTGTGTGTGTATAATTTTTGTATATATATATATATATATATATATCATATATATATATCATATATATATATACTATATTTAATAAAATTAGGTGTTGCAGTAATAATAAGTATGTGCAATATTTGAGAAAATTACAGGACACGTTTGTCGCGTAGTCATGATAGTCTGTTATACAACATATTACAATTAAATTTGAAAATGTGAAATCGTCATAATTAAAATACCTGTATGTGTGTTTTTGTTAGCTCTTGTGTGAGCATTCTTGTTGCTAAAGGGCATAAATGGGAAGTTAAGCCCCAGTACAATCCCTTTTGAAAGGATATACATCTTCATTGGTTCCTGTACAAAGTCTCACACAGAAATATAACATGGAATATGGGGGTTTACCTAGCAAAATTCTATTGGTTGTAATAGTAATAGATCTAGCTGTGAGATATTGCTTTTGAAAGAGTCAGTGGTATTAGAATTCACAGTATCCCTGGATAGGTGGTTCCACTGTTTGACTGCTCTGGGTGTAGTGGGTAAAAAGAAGACTTGAAGCAGTCCTTGTTAGTTTGAAATTGTAAGAATTTCTGGGTAAGCCCCAGTCCACAGCCGTTTCAATATTTTATCTATGAAAAAGACTTAGGCTCTTGAAATCCTAAACCTAAACAGGTTTTAAGTCCACAGTGTCTGAAATAAATATGTATACTAAAAATTATATTCGTACAGTAAGCTAAAATGTATTATCCACGCAACTAGATATCAAAACTTTAAGCAGACAAGCTGCAGTCTGCTTAAGGCAATGGTCTGCCATGCGCAGTACTATATATATATGCATAATCAGTCTGCAAATATGTAGAATCTAACAGTATTATATAGATATACCAGCTGGTATACACGTAAATGCGTAATATAATTATATTACATACATATCCAAATGTTGCTGTTAATAGTGTTACGGTGTTATTTTACAGCACACATCCGAGATCCAGGCAACATATCTCACACCATACACAACCTACACTTGGACGTACACAACATGAACACTATGCCACCTCAACCAACCCTGGCCCGCAAGCTGCTCTGTGATTCCGTTGCCAGCACACTGCCCCACCAGAATATCACCAATGTGATGTCAGTCGGCAGCTATGACCTACAGCTTAGTCGTAAGGCATCATAATTTTTTTTACATTTATTCATATGATACCATAACATAAGATATACAAAAGTTGCTCTATATGTTCTTAAGTTTGTGCAGTCCAATTTCATTCTTGCTACCACACTGCAGACAAGTTAATTACTGTTACAAAATAATATTTATTATTTAATTTATTATTGTTATATCAAAATCGTTCATGATATAATTTGCCACCAGACGCACTTAGTTGTGTGGGCTATTGCTGTACATAACATTACTGGTTTCAGCCTCTACACCATGGTTTGAGGCATACAGAGAAACTTTTCTGCAGACATTACAGTCGTCGGAACATGAATTCTTGAAACATTTCCTTGCATGTATCCTTTCAATTATTTCCATGGAGTATATTTTGCCAAGAGTATATTTTGCCAAGAAAAATGGCTTGTGTCATTTCATTCTAATGGCAAAGTTAACTTTTTCATACATGGCATATATCTGGGTATATTTCAGGGAGATTCAGAATGTAATGGGCTATATACCCGGTGTATATATATATATGTGTATATATATATATATATATTGTTTTGTCACAACAACAACGACTTTTTGGCTAGTCTCAAATTCATTTTTTTTTTTAAACCTACCTAGTATCTACTGCAATATGCTAGTTCATTTGTGCAACTTTTATATGTAGTTTTCTGTGAAATTATCAGACAAGCTATTACATTAAATAATGCTTGTTCAAGCATTAAGTGAAGTGAAAATCACCCTTGGTGAAATTTCGTAACTTTGTCATGTGATCGGCGAGAGGATTGAAGTCACGCCCATGATCGGCATTGACTCACACAGTGTTTACCATTTTGGATGTCCACCACAGGCATTTTTGTATTACACAGACTGCGCATATTACTTAGTTAGTCACACACTACACATCTAGACATAAATGACTCGCGATGAGCTGACCCACTTGAGGAAGCAGCTGTAATGTAGTCCATACAGCCCTTGGAGTTTGCATGTGGTGTGCATGCAGTAGGTGCAAAAACGTGAAAAATGATTTAAAGACCAAAATAGTACAAATTATGTTTTGTTGTTGCTCTTCTCTTTATCCCTGTAGTCCGGGGTGAGGCTGGCACCGATGCCAGTCATAAAAAATGTTCCCCTTCACTAATCCCATTTCACTGCTGTCTTCACTCCCCCCTATCACAAGCTCTCATTCTCCCTATCTACTCCCTCCAAATCTCTCTTCACGCAATCATCCCATCTCTGACTTCCTCTTCTTCTACCCTCCACTCTAAGCGAATCCGCTGTCTTCATCAACTGTTCCCCTTCCATTCTCTCCACATGTCCAGCCCACTTTACTGGCTCCTGTAGATAGTTTTTTACAGTCGGATGAGGTGGGCTTGTGGAGTGCTCAGGGAGTCTTATTATTTCTGTAGGGAGTAAGTTGCAGGCTCTGATAACTATATGGGATAAAATGAGTGTGAATATATGTATTTATGCATACAGTTTACCAGGTACTTATATGTATTTGTCAGGATCAATTTCTCAAGCACGGATGCATGTGAATGTAAGCTATTGTGGCAAAGTAATGTTCAGGAAGTTATGTTTTATTTCTTAGAAGAAGTTAGGTTTGTGTTGCAATCATCTTCTTTCTAAGCCTGCTTGCATTGTAGTTGGCACCTGTGCACCAGAAATATGCACAAGAAAATTGTGATTGTAATTAGGATTAGGATTAATTTGTAATCTAGTATGATTAATTCACCTTTTTGACCAGTGTAATTGAGTTCGATTACTAAACAAATTTCAATAATTGTGATTACTGAGTACAATTGCTCCATCTCTGGTGGGAGTAGTTTTCCTTAACTGTGGCCAGGTATCTTCGTTGTGTCTTCGTCTCATGCCAGCCCGATGGAGCAGTTTGCCTACCTCACCCAGCAGCAGCATCAACAGCAGCACCAGCAACCCAACAAACTGCCTCACTGGTTCTGTCCAAACGTACTCAACTACTATGTTCTCATTCATGACGTCGCTGCTGAGGACCTCAATAAGTGAGATGTCTTGTATTTTACTGCCGATTCTGTTTTACCCTTAATGCAATGTATTCCCGAATTAACATCTGTGCGATGTGTGTGATCTTCAAAACTGATTTGTAACAGTTTTCATTGTTAGAAATCCTAAACGTAAATTATGTACCATTTGAAAATGTCACCTGCTGAAGCAGATTATGTTTTTACTTAACAGGACTCTGGATCTTTTGGCTGCAGTGCTTGCCAGATGTAACGCAAACCTTTCTTATTGTAGTATGTAGTCTGTCAGATAGGCATATATCTCACTGAATATGTATTTGAACACTATACTAGACAAAAGCTTCAATATCCGTAATATGTTCAACATTCATTAAGTTACACATTTGCCCATTTTTTTATTTACATCCCTCCTGTTCTGCCTTCCGGGCCTTTCTGCAATGGAAGAAGTTTAACAGCAGGTAATACTTGTTACTATGGGGTGTGGTGGTTAGAACACCCGACTCTCATTTGCGATGACCGAGGTTCAAATCCTCTTGCTCCCGTTTTGAAGCTTTATTAATATCGTTCGTTCCACAATAGACAATGGTGGATACATATGAAAAAACAATCTTTGCGCAGTAATTGCAGCATAGCTGAAGTCGAGTTGGCGATGGAATAAACATTTGAATGGATTGGATACTGTGAAGTTACCTTTATTGTGTTTGCAGAGCTGAATCAGTCTACCAGAGCATGAAGTCGGCCTATGGTGTCAACTCATGTCATCTCCTGCAGGTGAACAGTTACTCGACGGCAGCAAACACGCCCGACAGCCAGAAGAGTGACCACGGGGCCGTGCCTGATCCCTGGAGCCAGTTCCTGCCGCGCAGAAACACTTCCAATGTACGGGCAACATATGGTTTATGTCATTGTCATCGGGCCGTCAAGTTGGTTGCACGGTGCTTGTAAATCTAAAATAAAAATCAATACATTCTTAGTAGTTTGTATGCAGATTTCTTTGTGTACCAGTTATTAGCAGTTGATCTAGACCTATAATTCTTTTCAGCAGGAAGACTGTAAATAACAGGCATGCAAACATTAATCATCAGCAATATGACATGTTGGTATTGGTCTCATTATGTTTCATGACATATTAGGCTTTATTAGCAACTACCCATTGTTGCACGGGAGAAAAAGCAGTCACTGCAAGAGCTTATGATTCCTTGCACTACCCAGTCAGGTTTTGGCAACTTCATGTCCAACTTCATGTCCAACTGTCAGCTTCACAAAGCTTTTACCGTATAAAGGAACTTATGTGGACATTTGATGTTGATCACATAATCGGAACAATCGTAGAAAGCACTCATAGCATTGCTAACAATTGTATGTAACTACTGACTCCTATTGTTCTGAATTACGTAATATACATCAAATGTCCACATAGGTTCATTTGTAATATCCCCACCCCCGGGGAATTTTTTTTACGAACCATCCCCATGGGCACCCATACATAATTTCAGCCCCGTACATGCAAAACTGATGGAGATGTGAGGAAACAAACACATACCGAGTCACAAACTACTTTATAGTATAAATTTGCAAATGTTCAAAAAAAGGTTGTCTGGAAAGCTTGACTTTTTCTCGTTGAACTACTTTTCAACCAGATGAACACTTGAAATTATATTTTTAAGTGCCAGTGGTGCTGTGCTTTCAGACTTGTTTGCGTGTGACAACTGGCGTTATTATTCCAGCATGACGGTGTGCACTCGTTGCCCCCAGGAGAGGAAGGGGGCGAGGGTGATTTGTCCAGGATGTCAAAGAGCAATGGTGGTGATTATGATTGCGCTGCAGTAGAGAAAGCTGAGGAAATGACAGAAGGTTAATAATTGTTTTAACCATTGTTATGGCTTAGTATCTGGCCACATACTATGTTATAGTAGCACAACATGAGGAGATAAAATAGTAAGTTATGTCTAGTGCTGCATGACAGCAAGTAAACACGATGTAATTTGTTTTTTATTATTTTATTTATAATATGTGTCCGGGTTAAAAACCTGTTTAATGGCGCTAACAATATAATACTTAGTTACCTTAAAATAAGTTAAAATAAAAATGTGTTTAAAAGACAAGTAAACAAGTTAAATTAATTAAAAAAACTTATTGAATGACATCCATCAAAAGCATGACAGCATGAATTGTACAGAAGTTTGAAGAATCAAGTATTAAAGCTCCATTCTCAGTTTGATTTTTCACTTGTCTCCTTTCAGACACATTAAAAACAAATTGAATCTATTATCGACTACAGCATGCTAGCTTGTTTGTGCAAATTTGTTATTTAGGTATGATGAAATCATCGGACATACTATTGTAACAATGAGCTATTCACGCTTTTGCAAGTTATACGATCTGACGATCTTCCTTCAGATTTTAACAAATCGAGTTGCAGTGGATTAAATAAGTTGGGGAGGCTTCATTAAATGTGAAGCTCGCTTACTGAATTAAAACATGTAAAAATGATACTACGACTACACAAGTAATTTCTTGTGCATTGTATGGATGACTTAGGAACCAGTTACAATTGTCAACATTTACCTGTTCTCTTCGAACAAAGCCACTCTCAGACACCACGCCCCAAATTAGTATTTTAAATGTTAATTTTATTTTCTGGATTAAACAATATAACAATGTTATGACAAAGTGCAAGTATGTAGGACATACAATAATAATCATCAGAGTATGTCTACAAACATGTCTCCATCTGTTAAAGCTTTGTGTTTTTCTAATAACTCCATGATGTCATATTGATAATTGTTTTCCACGAAATTGTAAATTTCCAAGATGTCGGACTGTATTATAGCGCTGCTTGGTGAATGGTTTAAAAACATTTAATTTAAATGCAGTTTAAAACAATAGTTGTTCTGTAACAGTTCACTGCGTGGCGTTGCATGACGCAACCAAAGAGGTCATATTTTGCGTGCATACTCAGTTATCCTCTCTGCACCCTTTGTAGGTGCATAAGGTCACCTATATATATTTTGAATGTGACAGTATTTTTTGTGACCGACATTAAAAAAATTAGTGCGCAGATAAAAGATAAAAGTCGTCAATTGTGAACGATCCCTTATCCACGTGTGTGTTGAACAGATGCGGACGTGCAGGAGAACAACACGGGCGTGACAGACCATCCTCTGTCTCTGGAGAACAACATCAGCATGGGCAACGACAACAGCCTGATCAAGGACAGTCAGAACAACGCCATGTCACTAGATGGTGACATGGGACATGTCTCCATTGGCCCTGTGACTACACAACATGGCTGCTGTCTGACACTGAGTGACCACGATCGATTGCGGATCTTCATCCATGAGTTCATTGTACGAGGTCTGATTCCCTGGGCTGAGAGGATGCTGAGGACACTTAGTGAACAGGTACAGACAGTACAGACAGTACAGACAGTACAGTCAACCTTAGACATTTGATCAGTTTACTGTTTACCCAGTAGCAGATATAAAGTCATTATACATCTTAATAAATGTTTTATGCATACCTTTTTGCAGTAATCCTTTTATGATATATATATATATATACCCACACACACATTGTTTTTTTAGTTTCTTATATGTTAAACCTTAATTTTAATATGAGATTTAAAAAGGTGTATTTGACAGATGTAGGGTGGGTTGGAGATGGCTGTAGAGTGGATTGCACAGCTGTACGGTAAATTGCACAGCTGTAGGGTAGATTGCACAACTGTAGGGTAGATTGCACAGCTGTGTGGGAGTTGGGAGGCTGTTGTAAAAAAAACAGACACATTTGTGGTCAGGGAAAATTACATTTTGGTAAGAGAATTTCCCTGTGTGAACAAACCCTGCAAATAAAAGATAGAAATGAACAGTGAATTTCACTAAACCTTTGATTGTTTTGATGCTACATTTGTGAATATATATATATGTGATTCCACTGCCGCAGGTAACCACTCGCAAGGGCTTGCATCGGTCATTGTTCAGTGCCACCAAGAAATGGTTTGGAGGCAGCAAGCCTGTAGGGCAGGCGATGATGGCAGAGAAGACAAATGTTATGTAAGCAGAACTCAATCTGTAGCGGCTTTAATAGTAATTTAATTTCTGTATTGATCAATTATCAGTATGTGGTTGATTGTAAGAAATGTTAGTATACATACTGTGTACATGCTGTGTGAAGGCAGGCATCACAGCTAAAATAAAGGTCTTTTTGGTAGTCAATCTCAAATTGAGAATGGGTTCTGTGGAAGTGAGATTTATGTCGGGGAAGGGCAGAGTTTGGTACACAGTCACTGAGAGGGGTGGGGTACAACAGTCACTGAGAGGGGTGGGGTACAACAGGCACATGTATAAAATTGATCTGTTCCAATATGGGTGAGAGAGAGGTAGTGATGCTAAAGATTTATGTTTCATGCAGCCTCATGTATATGTGTGGGTTGAGGTGGCTCAGTGGTTAGAGTGCTGGACTATCAATCAGGAGGACCAGGGTTCAAGTCCACTGCTGGACTATCAAGCAAGAGGACCAGGGTTCAAGTCCACTGCTGGACTATCAAGCAAGAGGACCAGTGTTCAAGTCCACTGTGTGACTATCAATCAAGAGGACCAGTGTTCAAGTCCACTGTGTGACTATCAATCAAGAGGACCAGGGTTCAAGTCCACTGCTGCTGTTTCTAAACTTGGGTAGCTTTGTTCACCCATGCCTTTCGGAAGGGACACTAAAAGACGTCAGTTCCTTCTACCTGGTGTCTATGCCATGGGAATTAAAATGTCCTACACAGAGGGTAATTATGTAACCTGCTGTGGACTCTATCTCTCAACCATAGAAGTGTGTATGATGTGTATGATGTGTATGATGTGGCTCAGTTAATTCTCGTAAGAGAGAACAATCGATTGTGATGTTTGTCTTTTGCAGCTACACACCCGAGGCGCCTGAGATGCAGCTTCGGAGGCTGGGAGACCTAGCCTTCATGTTCCAACTCTACGAACAAGCCTATCAGACTTACCACACATGCAAGCGTGACTTCAACAATGACCACGCTTGGCTGCACTATGCTGGCGCCCTGGTACGGCCACATGACCCAACTTGCACTAAGCAGCCCCGCATTATCAAGTTGCATCTTTGTGTCTAACTGCAAGCATTACATGTTTGCTGAGAACTTCAGGCAATCAGTTTATGTTCTCACCTATGCAATAGTATATGTATGCAATAAAATGTATCGGTTATTTTATAACATTAAAGCTCCCTCCTCTGATTTAGCCCATTGCGATTTGCGAATCAGGTTTGTTGATGTCCAAATATGATAAAAGATATCATACTTTTGTTAAGATAGTCAAAGGAATTGACTTTGATCATGTAATTTGGGAAAGTGTTCATAGCCTAATGCTAGTACAGCTATAAGTAGAATTCTGACCAGATCCGGTAAAAAATAATTTAATAATTTAACACATTTGCGCAAACGAGCTAGCATGTTACAGGGGATACTAAGTGAATGTAAACGTTTATTAATTTCTATAGCACCATATCTATACAATGGTATTCTATAGCGGTGTACAGTTAAAGAAGTGGTTTAGTAAAATGTCAAAAAAGTAGAAACAAATGCCATAACACAAATCCTGATCCCCCAGAGTTTTCTGCTTTGTCCATGATATATTGAGTGTCAGAGCCTCATGGGATGGACGTTTCTAGTAGTCAACATTTCCAACAAATACTATGGACCACGACCATTAAACAAAATCTGACTTGTTCTTTATTGATATCCATGCGTAAAGTATTTTGAACATTATTTGAAAGTAGTTGAAAATATCAAATACTTTAGGAAATTATCTCAGTATAAATACTTTCATTTCATTAAGTGCATATACAATTATAAATACAAATACTTTTTAAAAAGTATTTAAATACAAATACCTTAAGTATTTGACCCAATACACGGAGACACGCTATAATTAAATTTAGGAGGGAACTTTAAGATATGGATTGTTAACTTCTAATTAAAATATTCTCATGTTGTAGGAGATGGCGTGTATGGCAGTGTTCATGCAGGGTGCCAACAGTCAGAGGCAATACCCACAACACTACATAGAGTTGGCTGTATCCACATACCTCGGCACCTGCAGGTAAGCATTTATTGCACTGCATACAAACATGGAGGTCATATCATAAGCAGGACATGGATAAGTGGAAAAAAGAGAAAAAAAGAACAAGCAAAGTGACTTAACTTAGCTGTAAAAAACATATAAGAGAACATGGTTTAACAACAGCAGAAACCAAGAGGTTAAGAGGAGACCACATTGAAGGTTTTATTATATTGAGTGTTTATGAAGGTGTTAATAAAACCATGTTTTTTAACTTGGAGGTCGAAGAATTGGAATGCAAAGTAGCACTAATAAAAGAACAGTGTAGATTGAATATTAGGGTGTTTTCATTGTCACAGAGGACAATAAATGATAGGATAATTGATCTGCCGACTGAGCAGATACTAAATACTGGCAGGGTGGATATATACATAAAACAAAATTCACACACATATCATTGGGTTGATGAAAAATGGTGGGCTTAGCCCAATAAGCCGCAGACTTCCATGTTCAAGTGCCACCTAGAACATTTTACTTTAGGTGACTATTTTGTTAAATCTTTAATGTCACAACTCACTACCAATATATGTCCACTGCAACTGTATACAAAGTAGCATCCAATGTGTGTTATCACCACTACTCTATGAGGTGTCCATCAGTTCATACATGTGTTGACAGAGCGCCTGCGTTTGCGGCCCGGGCCACACTACTGAGCACTGAGGCACTGAAGAGTAAAGGCATGTATACAGAGGCAGCGACACTTCTCATCAAGATGACAAGTGAGGTACGTGTCATCAGTGTCACATCGTGTCATCCTGTGTCAGCCTTGGGTGTTTAGTCATCTTCTCTTTGAAAATACTTTTAGATCCAAAGTTGTATGGAATTTGTATCTCTTACACAGTCAGTATGTTACATACATCTTTGTTGTGGAAACACAGTTCGGCTGTATTTGGCGGTTAACAGTTAACATAAGTATGCTTCTCTGTAGGCAGATAATCTTCTACTACTAGGGGGGGCCGTGGCCTAATGGTTAAGGTGTTGGACTCTATATTCGAGGGTTGTGAGTTCAAGCTTAGGCAATTTTGTTTACCCTACTTTGCCTCAGTCTACTCAGCTGCAAATGAGTACAAACACTGTTTGGAAGGTACCTGCAATGGACTAGTGTCCCGTCCAGGAGAGTAAGTATAACTGCACTCTAAGTTGCTTCGCACTACAGAAACCAGGTTTAAGCACTGGCCATATAAGCCTTCATGGGTTCCTAAGGCGTAATACCTGAGGGATGACTTTACCTTACTACTAGTTGTCTGTTCCCATGGTATATGAAAACACCAGTTTTTGTTTCGACTGAGTGGGGTGTGATGGTGTGGCGGTTAGAATGTTGGACTCTCAGTCGAGAGAACCTGGGCTCAAATACTCCTACTGCCATTTTAAACTTTGACAATTTCATTCACCCCACGTTGCCACAGTTCATTCAGTTGCATAAGTGAGTACCTGGCTACAGACAGCGGACACGTGAACGTGATTTGTGCAGTAATTGCAGAGTGGCTAAATGCTTCCCAGAGAAGTCGAGATGATGTTGAAAAGAACAAGTCTGCCAGGGGGTGAAGTATAAATGCTTTGAACAGTCCCAAGGACTGGATACAGCGCTATATCAGAACGTATTGTTTTTTTACTGGGCATGTTGTAGGACTCTGACCTGCACAGTGCGCTGTTCCTTGAGCAGGCTGCGCACTGCTTCATCCGCATGAAGCACGTCATGGTGCGGAAGTACGCATTCCACATGATTCTTGCTGGACACAGGTTCAACAAAGCTTCACAGGTGTTGTATTTATTTAATTTTTTCAGTATTTCTGTGCTGAACACATTTAAAATCACACTTCTGAATAATGTCATGATTGTTTATCATTAGATTTAGACTTCAGGGGCTGTATACATGGACTGGGCAAAGTGTAGTCCCAGACTAAGCCCTAGGTCTGGACTAGGTAAGCTATTGACTAGCAATGCATTTAGTCGCATTGCATTCCATTCCATACAATGGGTTAAAAGGTCACATCTGTCAGTATGTTAGTTCAGAGTCAGCGCAAATATTGAAGGAGTTGTCTGCAGCAGAAAGCAGAGACAAAAAGAAAACTTTAAAAATAGATATATTATATGCATGATTGAAGGCATCGCGAACAATAAAGTAACGATCACGAGTAAGTTACAAAGCTCGATAACAATTAAAAGAGAGACATTTTGATGATATATCACCATCAAGCCATGGTAAACGCACGCATTTGGTGTTGAACACCGCAACTTTTACAAATACAACGTTAAAAAGAAATATAAATATTTTAAATCGACTCATTAAAATATGTGTGTGGGACCAGAAAAGACAGGGAGCAGACCACCAAACAAACCGCTGCCATACGCCAATGTCATCATGGAAATAATAATCGTCAATGATCAACAGTAAATCAAGCTGTCTACAGACTAAAGAGTTAGTTCTGGTGGTTCTTGGGCGTAAAGATACATCTGAGCCAAGTTGGTGTTTGTACATACCGACTAGTTGGCTTACGCTATAGAATAGACGTTTTGCTATGGCTTAAGGCATTAGTTTCGGTCCTCGGTTTGAAATGAACGTCACTCCGCTAGTCTTAGAGCAGTAGATCGTTCCGTGAACTAGTATGTTTTTTGAAATGATAGACTGTAACTAGTGTGAAATAGTCGATGTCAGTAGTGCCAGCTGGTAGACGAACCTTCATATTTCTGGGAATGAAGACGACGAAGTGGCTGAGACCGGTCTTCACTTAGGCCGTGAAGTGAAACTAGTTCCTAAACAGGTGGATTTTCAGAGGGAGGACTTCAGGGTAGGGGGAGCGGATTCCCTGCTCTGGGATGCCTCACACACAGATCATTGTCAGCTCAGCAGGAGTCGGCAGAAGCCAGTATAAATTGGTTTCTCCAGAAGCGTTCACCCAGTTTGATGGGACTTATAATTACTGTGGCAAATTAGTCAGACTTATTAGCCATTTGTCCAGTGAACTAGTGGGAAAAAGTCAATTTCTAAGCCTGGTTTGACTTTTTAGGAGTTAGTTTGTGAAAGAGCCTGTTGGTATTTTATCCATTATGATTATAGTTCAGATGTGATACAAATGGCTGAGGTCAAAATGATGTATTAACTTAAAGCAAATAGATTATCACGAATGGAGCAAATCCTTGGTATATTGCAATGCAGTTGTTGTATGTTGTAGAGACGCCATGCACTGCGTTCATACACACAAGCGATGCAAGTGTACAAGGCCAAGGACTGGTCCCTAGCTGAGGTACCAGTTTTGTTTTATGCTATGTGAACTCTCTGTGAATATGACATTAATTAACACTTCATTCATTATTAACATAAATCCACTCTAGCGAGAAATGTTTAGTGTTAACTCGGCACTACTGCAAACTTGCAGTGGCACTTTTGTCTTTGGCGCTATTACATAGGACAGTGTTATAACTTTTGAATGAACTTGTTTTCTAAAGAAGAAAAAAAACTTTGATTTTGCTGGTGTCATTGAGGAATACTGCCATGTGTCAATGTTTGTTGTCAACTTCCAGGATCACATCAACTTCACCATAGGTCGACAGTGCTTCAACCTGAAACAGCTCAACAATGCTATGGTAGCTTTCAAACACTTGCTGGGCACCAGTAACAAGCAGCCATCGATACAGCAGGCTGCCTTCCTCCGCGAATATCTCTTTGTATATAGGGTAAGCATGCTACTTACTAATCTTGTGAATCAGTTTTTTTTTGTTACTCTAATATGTAGATGGGTGTGTGCATGCATGCATGCGTGTGTGCGTGCGTGCGTGCGTGCGTGCATGTATATGGGTACCCAGGCTTGTGTTTTTGTATGTATGCCAATTACAAGATAATTATTGAATATGCGATGCTTACGAAAATATTAATTAATTATGAAAATAAAAGATAGCTGTAAAATTATGACTCACTGTATTTTTTATAAAATGACAAAAGACATCACGCTATCGACACATTATCTGTACTGCAAATACACATTGCTGTCACGTGGAACAGATCATAAATTTTGACAGAGGAATCACATTTTCTGTTGCCATAGCAATACCTAACCCAGCATGCAGAAGATGGCGCCACCAGTGAACTGCCACAACTCCCTCTGCCGATCATCAACAACAACGCCACCAAAGTATTGTGCACGTCCGTAGTTCCATGTGCAGAAGGCAAGTGTTGGCATCATCTATACATCAACATTATGCAATGATGTGGTTGGTGGAGTCAATCTTCTCCAATTTTATTTTATGTTTCATTATTGGTGTTTTTATATCTAGAATGCCATGTACACTTTTTGTATAGTCATTAAAATGTATCCCTCACCTCGATGACTTGTGACAGATCATTCCGTAGTATTGGTTTTTTATAAAAGCATTTCACCTAGTTGAAATGCCTCATCTTATTTTTTGCAGATAAACGAATTCCAGCAACGTCCGTGTACTTCGACTACAACGAGTCGGACAATTCCAAGTGGCAGAAACTGGAAGCGCTCGTAATTGTGTCAAATAAGAAGTGTCTTCCGCTGAATTTTAAACCGTGTGTGCAGTGTTTTACAAATCGGACACTGAACAGTACGAATCCCATCGCTGTCGTTGAAGGTAGTGTGGCAACTTAATTTCAACCATACTAAATGGTTTCAAAGTGAAAATACCCACACTTAATGACTAATGACAGTTGTCATGCAAAATCATCAGTACGGTTTTCAAAATATGATTGAATATTATCAGTTACAATTTTTTTATTACTATCGTGATGGCCTTTAAATGTTCAATTACCACTACATTTTCAATAAATTCAAAGTTATTATATAGGTTCGCCATGAACCTGAGTAATGGTTATTTTATGTGGTTTCTATAAGTTGAACCAGATATTGTTTTATCAAGGCAAATTTTTATTATGAACCAAATTTTATTTTAACAAGTTTTGTTTTCTTAGTGCGAACTAACTACTCAGCGTTGCAGAGAGAGAAAAGACAGCAATGGGTATTTCCACTAATCTATGCATTATTATATAGGTCAATGGTCTTTTCTAGTTACAGCCGCTGCTATGGACAGCATTACAATGTTCCATTAATGTAGCTAGTATATGTATTTTATGCTACGTATAGGCACTTTCTATCCACAAACACCTCTATAGGGGTACGAATAAACTGGAATAACTTCAAAAATGTAAAAAATTGCTGGATACATCCAGCGACAAATGTATAGGCATAATTATTTTCTTTACAAAAACATTGAAAACAAAATAATTCCACAGCTGCAACTTCTGCTACAGGCTTTTTAAAATCCGACCCCCGTATCCGACTCCCATATCCGACCCCCATATCCGTCAGAAGAGGCCCTGGGTCACCTGGCCAAATTTCATCCAGATTAGCCCACAAATCTGGACATGCATAAGACACGACAGGCATGCAGGCAGGCAGGCAGGGAGGCACTGCTTTATACACTATATTGTATTTACCATGTAAGCAATTTTTTATATTTATCAAGAAAACCAAAATTGCTCTCTGTGATGTATATCAGCCAGTTTATAATATTATTGTCTGCCAGAGGCGATCACGGTGGAGATATGTCTCGAGAACCCCTTGTCTATCCCCCTTCTACTGCTGGACGTACGGTTACTGTGGAGCTTCCTGGGCCCACCCTCCAGCTCCACCCAGTCTCAAGCCACCCCTCTGCTAGTCACAAACGAAAACTACACTAACAAGGTGAGTGTATATAGCTTGTTTGATGATTTATGGCCAGTTTTCATTAGCAATTAATTGCCCAATTGGTTGCCTAAATGGTATCACACAGTATTGCGGCTCAAGAATGTAAGCACCCTTGTCATGTAAGCACCCTTGTGAGACCGATTAGCGAGGCCAATTTGTGCCTACGATTGTGTCAGTGGAATAGAGGCTTGGCGCAATTTGACCGACATTCGGCAGCGGTTTTGAAACAGTGGCCATTCAGTCGTGACCTTCCATCAACGCTCAAAGCAGCAGTGGCGATAGTCAAGACCTAGGTCACAGATGTCTAGACACGTTGCTTGTCTAAGGTCATGGGTTTTAGCAACATAAATGTGGGTTAATTCTGGTCGAAAAACTGGATTTACTGAGCTGGTTGTTGGGAGATTTTTTGTGATGACTGAAAATGCAAAAGAAATTTGCGGATTTTTTTATTAGTAATAATGGAGGAGACAAGTTGGATGGTTCTACAAATCTTTTGCATTGTATCAGATAATTGTTCATTGCTTGTTGTGTCGATGTGTTGTTTCGTGTACGACTGTTTGGTCATGAAAGTTGTTGGATAATAAATCTAGCACGATCCGTTTGAAAGAAAGTAATTGTTCGGTTTGTGCAGAATCAGTTGGCAGATGAGTTGGTGAGCACACAGGCCATGCCAGAAGTGCTGTTAGAAGCAACTGAAACGAAGCGGGTAAGTGTTCGAATCATGATATTGAGGGCTGTATTGTGATATATATATATCGCGGTTTATCGTAGTTGCTTTGGCTTAATATGGCTAAACAAGTTGTGTTATATTGTGTTTTGGTATGCCAGACTGATATATAATAATTGTATATACAAAATAATTTGTTTATCTGTACAAGTAATTTATCTTAGTTGATTTTAAACAAAGTTAACAAGAGTTGCAAGTTAGGAAAACACATTTGAACAATGTCCTTGAACTTGAAGGATGCAAGTTTGGTCATTATTTCTTTCACTCTAGGTGATTGACTTTTATAGTTTCTGCTAATGCACTTTATTCCATGTGGCAGATAATGTTGCTGCGGGAATCGTTTCTGAATCAGATGCTGTTGTCAAGTTGGAAGTCGCCACAGGTCGTGTTTTGAGAACAAAAACGGGTGATGCCATCGTATGTGCATCATTACATTTAACAAAGGCCTGCCACCTGCATTTTTGACAGTCCGTATTGAGTTGCAGCAGTTAACTGCTAGTTATATTTAGTTGCGGTTGTTTCCAGGTACACCTATCCGTCACAGCCCACACAACAGGCGAGCTCCACATCACCGGTGTCGTGTTTAATCTTGGCACAAGTTTGGCCGCAGTTCAGCCGCCAGTCACCTCGGGCAGTGTACTGACCAGTGCGGTGGGCAGTTCCGTCGGGGGTATGACCGTGCGGGGCAAGCTGGTCTTGGAGGTGCAGGGGCCTCGCTTGGCCGACACAAAGGAGGAGCGAAACAGTAAGGTGTATGGCCCTGACCGCCGACTGGACATCATCGTTGCTCCGACCATGCCGCAACTACAGGTAGACAGTCATGTAAAGGTTCATCAGACTACAAAATATTAATCTTTAATTGGTTGTGCACACGTCATCGCCAGGCTTGTTAACAAATGCATGTCAACGCATTTGAATGCAAATACAAATGTTTCACTTGATGCAAATGCCATTTTTCAGGAACGAATGCAAATGTTTTGGGGTCGCATTCAAATGCAAATGTTTTGGGTACACATTTTCAAATGCATTCGAATTATTTTCAAATGTTTTGGCTTTATATTAACATTTTGTTTTATTTGGAGATAAAATAACAATGTGTACAAACACATTATTAATTTATTTAATAAATACAGTACAGTAGTACATTACTGTAACCACTAAGTCCAACTACATACCAGTCCCACTACATGAACATGTCTGTAGAGTCATACACTGAGTCACACAGTTCCAGGCCTATAGAGGTGGTGGAAATGGGAGGGAGGAATAGACAATTGACTGTTTACTGTAAACTATCACAGGGAATGAAAGGTTAATGATTCATGTAAGCCAGAATGGAAGGGGAACCCAAGACAATAGACTGTCCACTGGTGGGGTCACTGGGATAATAACCTTGTGGATAATTACAGCTACCACTAATCACTATCTCTGGCTGTATATATTTAAGGCTGGCATTGCTAACATTTACTCCCCTAATGAGCTGCCCCCCCCCCCAACCCACTCCAACAGTGCCAACACAACACAAGGGAATCATTTGTCTACATTGTTTCAATGAACAGGTAGTCTCTGAAGTCATCAACTTATAGACCAGTTGGTCTTTTCATGTTGCGTGAATAAGCTCAGCCATTTTCCAGTTGACCATTGACCTACTGAGCACTTTTTCAAACAGCAATTTTTGGATTCACAGGTCAGACAATGATTTCGTAATCTGCTGAGGGTACTGCTCATTACAAAGCACTTTTTGTGAAAGTGAATCTAACAATAATAATTATTCAGAGAATTACGCATGCATTTGATTGCGCATTTGACAAACCAAATGTTTGTGGGTTGCATGCAAATACAAATGTTTAAGGTATGCATTCAAATGCAAAAAATTTACAATTTCACGGAGACATATGAATGCGCATTCAAATGCTCAACATTCAAATCTGCAATCAAATGCATTTGTTAACAAGCCTGGTCGTCGCTGGTCAGACGGGTAATTATAGGCATTTCCTGGAAACGTTCTTTGAAGT
Source organism: Lamellibrachia columna (assembly GCA_963662155.1). NCBI lineage: Eukaryota > Metazoa > Annelida > Polychaeta > Sabellida > Siboglinidae > Lamellibrachia > Lamellibrachia columna. Next base: position 41,143,807 of record OY759267.1, read on the forward strand.
TTGGGCGGGAGAATTTGGTTTCCAGACCAAGGCAGTAAGTGGGACGAAGTACAAATGATTTAGCACACTTCTGTACAGTGTGTAGGATATATGTCAGGAGTAGTAGTAACTCTACTGCTGGCTTGTGAGGATGGCTGTCTTCATCAGACTGACTGCTGCTAGCGTGGTAGTCACTGTACGCAGGTGATGTCACTGGTGTGGGCCTGCTGCAGGCTGGTAGGTTCTTCATGGACATGGGAGGGATGGTAGCAGGGGACCCACACCAGAAATTATTATATGGACTCCTAATGATGTTACTATGCACAGTAAACAGCTGTGAATTATGCTGAATTATAAATATATTCTACCCTGTGTTTGAACACATTTACAGGTGTACTTCTGTGATTTCCCGGAATCAATGCTGTGTAGTGAGGTGCGACAAGTCACTCTTGAGTTGACAAACACAGGCCGCGTCGCTTTGTGCAATGTAAAGATGTCCACTACGCATCCGGAGTTCTTCACTTTTGGCCTCACCTCTGTCGCTGTGGCGTCGACTGGACCATGTGTCACTCCAGAGCAGGACATCAAGCATGTGGTCAGTGTGCCATGTGACCGCATTGAGCCAGGCCAGACTGTCCGTCAGCCTCTGTGGGTCAGGGGTCGATGCACCCCGGGGACATACCTAGTCGACATGTTGTTTTACTATGAGTCGACAGAGACAAACCCAAACTTGAGGTGAGTGACGTTGCGTGGCTTAAGTCAGAGACGAGTGAGATTGCCATCAAAGCCAAAAACCCCAGTTGGCAAGTGGACAAGGAAACCATTGGCTTATCAAGAGTCCAACAATGTTCATCTATGTGTAACGCGCCCTACTGAATTATTTACAATATTTTGTTTTTAAACATATTCACGCTGGTAGCATATTCTAGATCTAGATAATCTGTTTCATTCGTTTATTATCCTCTGTGAGAACTACACTGTTCCTTCAGTAACGATACTTCATATCCTCTAGTTCTACCATTAATATTTCTATCATTAAATTTCATACTTATACCTAAAAAAACTTAAATTTGATCTCTTAAACTCCTTGTCTCTTAGGTTGGTAAACACATTCTTTTAGGCGCCTTTTATAACTATGACTTACTTGAGAAGAGGATTGTGGTCTTAAAGCTCCCTCCTCTATTCATTTAGCTCCTTGCGAAGCACATTCGTTGATGTTCAGATCTGTAATGAATGAATAGTTTAAGTAATATGTGCACATTGTGCAGTCAGTTTAATAAACAGATGCCTACATTTGTTAAAATCATCATTGCTTGTTAAGTCGGGTAACTTATGAAAGTGAGAATAGCCCTATGCTATATTCTTTATTTACTTATAGCTTAATACTTCATATATGTTTTTTAACCTGATGTGAAGGTATTTGTATTCGATGCACTGCATTAACAGATTATATTATGTCTCAAACCAGACATCATTTGCACATATTTCTGCCACACATATCCTCATGCATCCAGGTGCAGCATTTTCATTTTAACTGTTTGTAGTGTGTTCTCTACATTTTGCTTGTACAGGGTGATTTGGAATGTGAGTTGAAAGGTTAATGTTGACTCATTGGCTGTGCTGTGCAATTGATATTTGTCTCTGAAAGTCTAGTTAAATGTTGAGAGGTCTTATGATAATAATGATAGTAATAACTGGAAATGAATGCCATCATTACTTTAAAAGAATGATGTTTTGGTGATAATAACTATGTGCCATGAATCCCATAGTAATTAGTAATGCACATTATGCTGCTGTTACAATTTCAGTACCACAAAAATAAACATTATGAATAAATTTTGTTTTTCTTATCTACTAGTCATTTAAAGTAGCAGGGGGGGCCAACGTGTCAGTTGATTGTTTTCCTCAACATGCTAGGAAATATTGAACTAAACATCGACACCACAAATAATCACCCGACACTAATGTCATATTTTGCCAATACATCCTTTAAAAAAACAGTCCTTTTGGGAATCCCCGACTTCTTAGAAATGCTGACAATGTTTCCATAGTAACGACCACATGTGCTTCACTCTTCGAACCAATTTTATTTGTTCACCATGAACATGGAACATATGATCTGGTTACTGTGATTCCAGTACACATCAGTACTATATCTATCTAACTAAATCATGCCTTAAACCAGCAAATATCAGCGCTAACATAGTTTATTGTGCCTTTGAAGCTATATATAATGGAAACTGTAGTAAGTGTGACCCGGTGACCCCATGGATAATGGGCCAGTCAAAATGATTGTAAACACACCCTGCCACGTGTTTGACAGATGGCTGGCATAACCTGATATCGTAGGCGACAACATGTTACAAATACAGATCCAAGGACCATTGTAGCAGCAAATTATGGGGACATGTCAATATTATGGCCGTTATGTTTTGTCAACAATACGTAAAACGCCAGTGAAAAATGTCACGTTTCAAGCATGATATGCATGTCTATTGACATTTCTGTTATCTCTAACAACCAGGAAATGATGCTTAATTTACTATTTTAGAAAAGTTACAACACTGCAATTTGGCGTATGAATGCATCTAACATATAGGCAACATTATACGAATTAGAATTACGATTGGAAAAGGATTTGTGTCAAAGTTACATTGCCACTTTAGGCAGTCATTCAACTTTTGTTTAACTTATTCATGGTGGTATAGCATTCATGTGTTTAAAAAATTTTCTCAAAGTTATCAGTGATGCTGTCATACTTATATGTATGTCAGTTGGTTCTTTGGGGATTTTCTCAAAATGATATAATTTTGCATTTTGGGGCTATTTTGTTCGCATGTAAAAAGTGTTTTTAAAATCTTATGACATAACCAAATAAATAAAAAACTTTAAATTGTATTAATCTGGAATATTATATAGTATTTCAACTACAATCTGTGAAGAAATGGTTAATTTATCTTAAAAACTTTTACTGAAACTACTCAATTCAAGACAAGCATGTAATAGCTGCCCCAGCTACCTTAAACTAGCCCACTGTCACTATTTCTCTAGAATCCTTTGCACTAACTCTACTAGTTGTCCTTTAAGCCATCATTGGTTGGTTGCAGTCACCGTGTGTTGCGTCACACGGCTGAGTTGACCATGGGCCAGTCCCTACAGCTCACTGCAGTGGCTGTCTGGCCGGCTGGACATTGCAACAAAGACCACTTGGACAGTGTTACATTGTCGTTGGAAGTACTTAACTTGAACACTGTGAGTATGATATTGTTGCCAAGTCACATATATGGCAGTAGAGTTCACTGAAGAACGTTTTAGATGCAAACAACAACTATTATCTCTCGTCCTAAACTGTTGTCAAAGTTACAAAAACCTTAAATAAATAGATTTATTAAAATAATTTGCTTGTAATGTTTCTCACATTGTCAAAGTGGTTTGCAGGTAAGATTTACGTCTACCGTGTCAGTTGATATGCCAGTGAATAAAATATAAATTATATTTGACAATTGATCACGAGTATTGTGTTGACGGTCCTCGCTGTGTTGACAGGTGACGGAGAACACTGATGTGCAGTTTGATGTCACGCACGTTGTATGTGCAAGCCAACAGTGGCAGCTGAGACAGCCCAGCTCATATGACAATGCCATGGGTAATTTCTGTTCCTTGTTTTGTTATCATAGTTCATTCGTAGCATGGTGGCTCTGTGGTATAGCGTTGGACTATAGGTCGATGGAACTAGAGTTTGAAACCACCAGGTGCCGTTTCAAACCTTGGAAAAGTTTCATTCACCCCACTTTGCCTGTGTGTTTTGGAAGAGACCCTAAAAGCTGTTGGTCCCTTCTACCTGGTGTTTTAGCCAGGGGAAGTAAAAATTCCCACACACGTGGTAAACGTGTAACCTGCTGTGGCCTCCTTATGAGCTCATTATCTTAGTGAAACGGTCCCCAGGTTTAACAGCTATTCATGTGTAATTTGTGAATACTGTTGTTGACATTTGATGACATTGTGTGTCCATGTATGTGTTTGTTTAGACACCAGGATCAAGAGTAGAGAGAGCACCCTGCTATGTATGGGAGCGCGGCGATGTAAGGCAGAGGCAGGTGAGAGAAGTATGGTTTACTCAAGCTCTCAACAGTTGCCCAGTTGGTCGGCCAATGCTGTGTCCTACAGTGTTTTCTACATACAATGTCAATTTATTATATAAATTATCGATACATCCTTGACTAAAGATGCTCTGCCCTGTTAAATGAGAACTTTCTTAGCCCGAGGTCAGCGCTGGTCATACCTGCATGCACACTGCACACATGCACGCACAATGCCTCTCTCTACAATGTTAATAAAATGCTCACTCAATTTAAATGTTGTTGTTGTATGAAGATCTGGCATTACATAATACGGCATAACAATACGCATGTTCTAGCATTGCATTGCTGTTTTTGTAAACCTGAAGCAAGCCAGTATTTTATATATTTTGTTTTGTGAACCATTTCTATGTCAGCGTACTAATACTAATTCAATGTGTAAACCCTTTCAGTAGACGAGAAGCAGATCATTCTCACCAGCCTCTCGCTCGGTCCAGATCAGGTAAGTTGCTTAAAACACTTAACAGTAATTCAGATGAGTCTTGATCTGTTTCTGGTTGTCACTCAAATAATTTACAATTACATTGCTTCATTTCCAATTATTCCAATTACACCTTAAAAATACCAATTCCAGTTACAAAATACCAATTATAAATTCCATATCGAAATGAAAGTATGTGAACATAACAACCATAGACAAACTCAATGCTAACATATTACATCTATCTTAGAGCAGGTTTTCTTAATTTCTGCATACTATGGTACATAATGGTTAACAAATATGATAAACACAACATATATTTTATTGATTATATGTAACAAATAATTTGAGTTAAAAAGTTACATGATGCAATTGAAAAAGTAACTGTAAAGGAATAATCAATTACATTTTCACCAATTCCAGTTACTTTAAAAGCAAAACACCATTTCCAATTCTGGAATTGGTTTTTCAATTCCAATGTAATTGACCCCAGGTCTGATCATTATTTATGTGCAATATTCCAGGAAATGTTTCAACGTGTGTCGATCAGAAATTTGGTTTTGCGTGCAATGAAATTTTACCAGCAAACATTTAGGAATGCATCTAATGAGGTTATTTTTCACGTATTGTATTTCTACTACCCAGAGGGAGAGCAACTTTTTAGAGGTGTGTTCCGATTTCTACTTCCGCTCAAAGTCGAAAACAGAGTTCAATAACATCCAGGTGGAGCCACTGAAACCAAACTCAATGGACAGGACAGACGCTCAGATGACATCATCACTTGACTCGGCTCTAGCTGTTGAACTTACTCTGATTGTCATCTGGAAGGTATGTGGTTTCTCGCTTGTCACAGGAGAAATTGTCAACAAAGTTTAGTTGGAAGATTGCAGCATTTTTCAGGAATGTTTTCCTAGATTTTTGTACTGGCCTGTCCAGTTCTACTGGCCAACCATATTTCTGACTTAATTTGGAGGTCTTCTCACATAATGTGTTGTATCCATGAACTTTTTACCGGGAAGACATACTGAAAAGTCGGAAGCAGGATCCCTTTAAAATTGGATTTTTCTTAATCTTTTTAAGCAATATCAAATTATAGGTTTATTATTGACAAACAATTATTTTATGATAAAAAATCAAACTTCCTCTAAATAGGTGAAACGACACTAATTCGTAGTAAAGGTGGGATTTGTTTCTATTCCATAGCAACGTATTTGCCCCTTGGATTATAGTTATATTTAATATTTTTTATTAATTCCAAAAACTGTAAATTTGTGAAAGACTAGCTCATTACAAAACGATTTATGATGCTTTGTGTTGATGCATATTTTCTGATGCATGACAACCTGTGATGCAACTTTGAAACATCCATTAATGCACTGTGAATGTTTCCTGGAAGTGACCTAACTTGAAACATGTTATCTCCAACGCACTCTAACTTGAAACATGTTATCTCCAACACCATTTAAGAGTTTTATCTAAATTTTTCAACACAACTTGACATAATTGCCTAAGGAATGATGGTGGAATTTTGTGATTAAATGAATGGAAGGTGATTTTTATCCCACATGAATATTTAATTAGGCACTTGAATATAGCAAAAATTGGAAATCACACTGTAAAAAATATTCTAAATTATATTTTAGAATATCTGTTTCCCTCAGAACATGCATTTATGTTATATTTTGAACTGTGTTAATTCCATATCCCTGTAATCATGCTTGAAGATTTAGCCCTTTTTACAGCAGCCATATTGTCTGCTAATTTGCATAATTTATGCAAATAATATAAATTTTTTATTTAGTCAATGTACTTTCATATGGTACACTAAGTTCATGGCTACAGTACTGGGTCTCAAAAGTAGTTTTAATGGGATCCTGCTACCTTAGTCTAAAGTCTGAAGGCATTCATTGCAATGATTTGTTGGGTTTCAGGCCGTTCTTATTAGCGAATCAGGTGAGAGACAAGAGGTCGAAGGTCAGCACCAGGTGTCTTTGGAGGAACTGGGGACAACTGTGACCTTTCCACCTGTGGTCAAGGTAAGTTGTGGTCAAGGTAGCCTTCGTTTCCACCTGTGCTCAAAGGTTAGTTTATCATCCGGCAGTAGTTTTATCAATGCCATAGTGTTAGTCTGTACAAACTATGACTTGCAATAACAACACTTTGTCACTCCTCAACTAGTTTACTTACGGTGCTTGGCTTTCACAAATAAACTTTTCCACATGATTCTACCTTCACACATTATACATGATTACTGTATTTTTAAGGCTTCATTCAGGAGTTGGAAATAATACATCCTCTAAATCAGATGTTCTCAGCCTTTCTTCCCCATTTAGTCCTTGAGTTGTGAGATGGTCAACCAGGCATGGCCATATTCTCCTAAAAATCTGTCCATACAATGTGCCATATCTGCTGTTACTACGACTGTCAGCAATGTGTTGTTTAACAATTGAACAGCCCTATTCTGTGACAACTTGTACAAGACTGTTGATGGGTGTGTACCGGTGTGAAGACATTCAGGGTGGACTGTTGCTACAGGTGCCCCTGGAGCGGCCGTCGGTGAAGATCATACAGGAACCACCACCAGACGTGCCACGAATGTCTGATCCACGCATCATGTCTCAGCTCGTGCCCTACAGTCTCACGTACACACAGACAGTCAGCCACGACTTCCTCGTTGACAGGTCTGGTGAATTATGAGGCTATTTCTCGCTCCCTTGCCCACTCCCTCACTGCAAGCTTGGCGCCTTCCCCCTTCTTTCCTTTCCAGCTTCATGCCTTTCCCTTCCATTTTTAGCTTCCTCTTCATTAAGGATGATCAAAACAACTATCCATGTACGGCAGTATATGAACCTAACGTTACTTAACCTCCAACTTAATAGCTGCGTCAAATCTATTCACCAAATTTCTTCTTGTTTGGCTCTTAAAGAGCATTGAAAATAATTATATTGTTTTAGATTCAGATATTCATATCTCCCTGCCTCCCTCAACATGAAACTTTGAGTTACATCGACATGTGGCAGCTTGTAAAACTGTTGTCGTCCTTCATGCTGCAACCATATCATTCATGGACAGCCATAATAGCACAAAACTACCTGCATCCATTTTTAATTTCTTTTCTTATGTAAGATTGGACAAATTCCCATGAAACGAACCAATTATATGGTCTGCTGTGAAACAAGTAAAGCTTCAGTGATTTGTTATCATTTCTGTCTTCTCAGCTTTCTTGTTTACATATTTCTTTTATACTGTTGTTTCTGTGTTAGATAATCACATCATTTCTATTATTTATGATAAGTGGAGTCACTGCAAATATTATCCTTGATAGCATTTTTATACACAGCTTGTGTGGTTTTTCCACTTATGTTAAAAACTGCTTTATTCCTAACCGTTAATTTTGTAGTAAATTTTAAACTTAAAGTACATTTAATTATACTGACTTGATTACATTTACCAGGTATATATAACTGTTCATCAATTTATGTAATACATTTGTAATGCATGTATGCACTTAAATCATTACAAATGTGTATGTATGTAATGATGAATTGCTAGTTATTGTAGTTATCATGTGATCATGTTTATTTATTGTTATATTAGTAGGGTGGCCAATTGGTAGTTGAGCTGGTACCCTGATCATCCATTACCAATTGGTAGTTGAGCTGGTACCTTGGTCATCCACTACCAATTGATAGTTGAGCTGGTACCCTGATCATCCATTACCAATTGATAGTTGAGCTGGTACCCTGGTCATCCATTACCAATTGGTAGTTGAGCTGGTACCCTGGTCATCCATTACCAATTGGTAGTTGAGCTGGTATCCTGATCATCCATTACCAATTGATAGTTGAGCTGGTACCTTGGTCATCCATTACCAATTTTTAGTTGAGCTGGTACCCTGGTCATCCATTACCAATTGATAGTTGAGCTGGTACCCTGGTCATCCATTACCAATTGATAGTTGAGCTGGTACCTTGGTCATCCATTACCAATTGGTAGTTGAGCTGGTACCTTGGTCATCCATTACCAAGCGAGTGGGAAATACTGCAGCGTCATTGTGTAACTTTCAGGCTCTGCTATGTGCCGGTGACGCTGTCAATTTTCAATATGTCAGAACAGCTACTTGATATCTGTATTGACACATCACCAAACATCAGGTAAGACATGCATTATCCATCAAAAGTATGCAATAATTTAATTTTCCTGTAACCTATTAAGGTTTTTGAGAACAAATTGAACTGAAGTGAAAATTTATATGAACCGACATACAAGTCAAATCATAGGTGTGTGAATGTATGTATTAGTAGACATTGTCTACAGATCGTTCTGACCATATCCATGATGTCTGTTTATACAACACAAACTAAACAATGGTCAGTATATTATATATATATAATGACCATACACTCACACACACCAGCATGCACAAATACGTCCACAGATGCGCAGGTAGACACGCACGCACGCACGCACGCACGCACGCACGCACGCACACTTTTTTGTGGCATAAGCAAACTTGGAGACTTTTCTTGTTCTATGAGAATTACCTTTGTTTAACTCATTTAACATAGAGGGTGGCTTCTCGAGAGCGACTGAGTTTTTGTTGTTATGTATCTGTTGATACTATTATTGTTGTACGCATCATATATTCATATTTTTCATACTAATTTATCATGGTTATTTGTATATTTTTATAATTGTTACATAAGGTCAACTAAATCGTTCTTCTGGTCTGTATAGAGACTGTCACCAAGTGAAATACATTGCAGGAACTGTGACGCTGCAGATGTGGCTGCCCAGGCGTCACCCGCACCCTGTCAACCCATCGTGTTCTCATGGGCTGGAATGTCACACGTTCAGATGTCGCTGGCCACGAGACAGCCTGGCAGTCTGTCATTGTATGCCTGCTTCTCAAGGCCAGGGGTCTACAACCTTGGCAGTCTACAGGTGTCGGCGAGGCCGCACGTAAACTCTGACTCCCCGGGGCCACTCGATGGCGTCCTGCAGTTTGTGCCGCAGAAGGCGGCGGGACCATTCCTTGTGGTCATTACCGGCGACAAGCCAGTCACATGACTGTCATTGCTATAGCGCTATTGTGTGGTCACTCCAGTCATTCCGTTACGACTCATCATCCCGTGTTATGCCGATGCCCCGTGCGAAGACATTCTCTGCACTGCCGTCGCCGTTTTATTAGTTCTGCGAGCACAGCAATAGGGGATCCCGTGCTGGCTCCAGGGGATTCCGTGCTGGCTCCAGGGGATTCCGTGCTGGCTCCAGTTCTGAGTGATTGTCAGATTCATCGACATAAGATTTTGATTAATGATTTGATTAATGTAATTGTGTCATACACGTGTGTTTGTGCTTGCATGCCTAAACAGTTTTCTTTTGTAATATATACAATACTAACCACGCTACTGAAGGGTACAGAAGCATAGACAATTATTCATATACGTCAACTAATTAATCGCTCCTATTAATAATGCATTTACACCAACTTAATCATTGCTCAGTCGGAATAATGTTGCTCATGTGATATGTATGATGTCAAGATGTCGCACTGGAGCTGTTTTTGTGTGTTATGATGTTGTACAGCAGCACGGCATAGCTTTTGGTACTCTAGGAAGCACAGGGAACGAGGGAGAAATGAACAGTGAATGAGACCAGGGAAGACAGGCTATGTTGCTTGGTGGTGCCATCATGTGTCAACATGTTGCACTACAACCATCTGGGATGTCTGTAAGATGCTGGACTTCCCACTGAATGAAGCTGAATGTGTACATATGCATGTCAGGCAGCCACCAACAAGTAAGACTAGTGATATACTGTGCTCATAAGTGACGACAATCACAGACGTTCAATCGAGGGAGCTTCTGCCATATAGGCAATTTTAGAGATGCAATGAACTGTTACTTGTACATTGGGGGATGTACTTTTCGTTGGCAAGTTCCCTGTCTACTGGTCAACACTCCACTTAGCACAGCTGTCACCATGTGTGGCTTCACTTATAGATGGCTGCAGTTGTCTCGTTGACGTTCTGTTGTAAATTGTGGAGCATTCCTTTTTCTAGGTGTTCTCCTGGGAAAGTGGGCCTGGTGGATCCAGTCAGACCGATTCATGTGACCAGTCACTGTGACGGCAAAATGCATTTCGTGGCTTATTGAACAATATTGTCAGTTGTGTTTTCGTACTGTCATAAAACTGACGTGTAAGTGGACAGACTGTAGTGCATTTCGCCCGTTTGACGTCTCTTCTGTTTCTTCCAGTGGTTACATGCACTGTTCAGCAGATGTAATTTATGTCTCTGTAAATAGAATCTGTATTAATATGATGGCACAGCTCTGGGTCATTGCGAACCAGTGCCAACCAGACAGGCATACAGGAAATAATTTCTGGTGATTTTACGTAAATATAGTCTTGAATGGAATTTTGTTGTGACGTGTTGTCTTGGTGTTGTTAGTACAATCAAAGAGTGTAGGAAACAAAGAGGCACCACTCATGCATGTTTTGCGCTTAAAAGTGAAGCTAAGCAGTTAGAGCGCCACCAAGTGATAAGGTAGGATAACATCCGCAGGGGAGATGACTTCTCTGTTTTACTGCTAATATTATAATTTTTCCTCTGTATTCATTCAGAGTTTGCCCCCAGTAAAAGTCATGTTTACAAACTATTGTCTTTTTTGTAAATAAAAAAAAATATTCAGCAATATTCTACTAGCACTTTTTAATTTTATCCTTAATTAGAAAGCTCTAATTATTAGGGGAAGGACGTGTTAGATAAGCCATTTTTCATTCGTTTTGATGTCTAGGGCACAATTATATTCATAAGTCAAAATTGTTTTTACTCGCAAGCTATGATTATTAATAGATCATCTTATACCAAGATAATATATCTAGCATGCACAGATAATTATATCTAGCTGATTCAAATAGTGTTGATAAGCTGGCTCAATGAACACTTGATGTAATGTAAGTTGAGCCACAGTGCAGCGTAAGTTGAGCCACAGTGCAGCGTAAGTTGAGCCACAGTGCAGCGTAAGTTGAGCCACAGTGCAGCGTAAGTAGCGTAAATGCTTTATTTGTATAATTTACGTAGGCCTTGCACAAAAACTTTGTAACAACTCAGCCAACACATCTAACCAATGGGTACAACTCTGACAAGTCTACATACTTAATTAATATAGACTTATAGGTAAATCACAGCCAGTGTAACAAACTGCTGTTATGTTGTCTTGTAGCTATCTGACATCCCAATGTGTATGGAAAAATGAATTCCTTGATGTATTTTGGGGTAAAGAATACTCGTCTTCGTTCTTTAAACATTCCTTGGGTCTTGGGTGTCTCAACTATAACTTTTTTACACAATAACACAATACATGCTGTCAGTCTGTTTAAATCGTCTTTGAGCACATTTGCACAAAAAGGCACTAGAAGTACAAGCATATCTTGCTTATTGTATGTTTGATGTCTGAGCATCACAATATAATTATAATGAAGTCAGCTGACATTCATACTACACGGAATCCACACTGTCAGTCTCTTCAGATGCGTGCAGTATTCAGTAAGTCTTGAGTAAATGGCAGCAACAAAACAACAACAAACTACCAAGACAACAACAGAATCGCCCTTTCAAGAGCATACAAATTTGCAAATCATACATGTTAAGTCTCCTGCATTCGCCAGGAGACTCCTGGAAATCCACCAAATCTCCCGATCTGGAAAGGAGAACCAATCTCCTGGATTTTCAGTGAAACCAAAACAAATTTTTTTCTATGTTATTTTCCGAACTCGGCATGACCTAATTGGGTTTTATTTCCGGCTGACTCGAGTATGTTTTTCTCAGTCAACAGAAAATGGTCAATACCGGTTCTGATTGGCTGAGACTACCCGATTTACGTATAAATCCCCGATTTTCTGAGACCCTCCGATTTACATATAAATCCCCATTTTTCCGAGACCCTCCAATTTACGTATAAATCTCCTGGATTGGCATTTCTGAAACTTAACATGTATGGCAAATCAGTTGACATGAATATACATGACTCTATTACAATATCTAAATATACAATAGAATCGCCCTTTCAAGAGCATACAAATTTGCAAATCAGTTGACATGAATATACATGACTCTATTACAATATCTAAACATACGCTGTCAATCTCTTCAGATGCAGAACAATGTAATTCATTATTTGGCTAAATTCTGTTTTTAACTGTCTCCCAACTCTTAAAAGATGGAGTCCACAGCTTTTACACACGAGAGATGGAGTACACAGCATTTACTCGTGAGAGATGGAATACACAACATTTACTTATGCGAGATGGAGTATACAGCATTTACTCACGAGATATGGAGTACACAGCATTTAATCAAGAGAGATTAAGTGCACAGCATTGACTGATGAGAGAGATGGAGTACACAGCACTTACTCATGAGTGATGGAATCCACAGCATTGACTCATGAGAGATGGAGTATACAGCATTTACCTATGAGTCCACAGCATTTTCACATGAGAGATGGAGTCCACAGTATTTACTTACGAGAGATGGAGTCTACAGCATTTACTCATGAGAGATTGAGATATAGAGTCCACACCATTTATTCATGAGAGATGGAGTACATAGCATTTACTCGTGAGAGATGGAATCTACAGAATTTACTTGTGAGAGATGGATTCCAGAGCTTTTACTCATGAGAGGTGGAGTCCACGGCATTTACTCACAACAGATAGAGTCCGCAGCATTTACACGAGATACACAGTTGTTGCTCTCTTCATTTTCCATTTAGTACGGTGTGAAACTGGTGCGGATACCAGTCGTCGATTTTTTCCCCTTCATCTTCACCACTAATCCACAGCATTTTCACAGGTGAAATCCATACCACTTACTCATGAGATATGGAATCCACAGCATTTACTCATGACAGATGGAGTCTACAGCTTTTATTCACAAGATATGGAGTACACAGTATTTACTTGTGAGAGATGGAGTCCACATCATGTACTTATGAGAGATGGAGTACACAGCATTTACTCATGAGATGGTGTACATGACATTTATTCATAAGAGATGGAATCCACAATATTTACACTAGAGAGATGGAGTACACAGCATTCACTTATGAGAGATGGAGTATACGGCATTTGCTGATGAGAGATGGAGGCCACAGCATTTACTCATGAGAGATGGAGTACACAGTATTTACGTGACTGGATATGGCAGATGATGAACGAGCAACACTTCAAGGAATAACAGAAATGCTTATGTGAAATCCAGCACTTCAGATGACACCACACAGTCTTAACAACCGCTTCATTGCCGAAGAATGTTAAATTCAGTAGAACTAATGTGAACGTGTCCCCACCGCACTTTCATTGGTAATTTTCTTGGATTTACCAGGAATTTTACAATGGAGGAGACAACACATGATAGTAGTAGTAGTAGTAGTAGTAGTAGTAGTAGTAGTAGTAGTAGTAGTAGTAGTAGTAGAGTAGTAGTAGTAGTAGTAGTAGTAGTAGTAGTAGAAAGAGTGAGGAGAAATGTCCACCTGCTGGTGGAATTAAGATGAAGGTTGGTGGCTTCAAGGGTGGCCACTGTTACCACAAACCATCAGATACCGCAATCCAACAGGAACCCAATGGGGTTAGCAGTGGGGTTTGGTTGCCACGAGTAAGCCAGGATGACTTTGACAGAGTGGTGCAAACCACTCCTTCATGATTGCTGGCAGTTGCCGACGCAGAGTGCCGGCCAGGCATAAGCAAAAGTCTACGGCCACGACTTGATAAATGCCCTGACCTAATATACATCTATCTTCAAGCAGAAATTGTTACAAAATAATCTGCAGTTGTTATTCAAACAGACAGAGTGGTGCAAACCACTCCTTCATGATTGCTGGCAGTTGCCGACGCAGTGTGCCAGCCAGGCATAAGCAAAAGTCTACATACATCTATATTCAAGCAGAAATTGTTACCAAATAATCTGCTGCTGTTATTCAACAGTTTATGACACAACACGTGAAACACGACAAAGTGAAAAGTTAAGACAGGTATTTGTAAGAATGATTCTAAAAGCCCAATGTATATCTGTACAAGGTATATATTTATGAAAGAAGCAATTTTGGACATGTGCGGGAGCATGTATTGTCCATGTAAATTCATTTATTCAGGTAGTGGTCCCATGATGGTGTGGCAGCTACTATGTTATGTAATATAATATTCTACATTCTTCGGGGTTTGATTCAGCATACTAACATACAAAACTACTATCCCACTGGAGAAAAAATTAGATCAATGAGAGCATGTAACTTGCTATGTTCATTACCTTGTTGCACTAACCAACATTGTTTAGGCTGTCAAAGAGGTAACTCTTGAAATGCCAGAGACGTTAAAGGAGGCTCAGTTGTAGACCATCCCGAAGACAGACGATGTTTCCGCTGCACATAGTCGGTCACAACAGCAAGCAAGGGTCGGACTGCAACTGTCAATATTGCAACGAAGGCAAATATGTTTCCCTCATAACAAACAGGCTCCATATCGCCATCATTTTAGATGTCAAGCTGTGTGAATAATGTGGCAGTTGAATATTTATTTGGTATCAACCACATTTCCCTTTAGACATGTCAAGCCCCTCAGTATAAAACAAACACAATTAATATTTACAAGATAATGCCTGTGCACGCTGTTCTTAGTCCACACGACAGCAAAGTTTGCTGTCGTGATCCATAGTAGGAACCACGAGAAGGTGACAAGCTTCTCCCACCACAAGTATTGTGTGCATGCAGTGTAAGTGTGAAAAGTTGTGCCTGAAACAGAATCATATCCATCATTAGCTAGACTAGCACTACCGGTGGTCATTTGGGCCATTTTTTGCTAAACAAAAGTTTCCCTTTTGAGTCTATTTGGCCAGTAGCGTTTTCATTGAAAAGCATATAGAATACATGCGTTTGTTGCTGTCTTGATAAACAAAATGGCAAAAATTGAGAGCTTTATCTAGCCAAGATTAGTAACACTGTACGACACACAGAATAATTTCAGTCCATGCAGCTGCAACAACAAACGCTCACCCTACAACCGGAGGGAAGGAGAAGGGAGTGGGAGACGGGAGGGAAGACAACCGGAGTGAAGGAGAGGGGAGTAGGGGAGACAGGAGGGAAGGAGAAGGGAGTGGGGGAGACGGAATGGAAAACAACCGGAGTGAAGGAGAGGGGAGTGGGAAAGACAAGAGCAAAGGAGTGGGAAGTGGGGGAGACAGGAGGGAAGGGGTCAGGACAGAATGTGATGGAAGGGATCGAACGGAAGAGTTATTCTGCAGCAGTGATAGAGGGGGTGAGGAAGAGAGCGAAGGTGTTTGTGGGGGATTCGATAGTTAGGAAGACCGACAGAGTCTTAAACAAGGGAGATGATGTGGTGGTCTGCTTGCCTGGAGCCAAAATAGAGGCGATAACTGAGAGGGTAAAAAACATCGTAGGTTCGGATAAGGGTGGATCTGTTTTAGTACACGTAGGGACAAATAACGTAGAGAGGGAGGGTACAACTGCCATAGTTAGGAAATATAGGCAGTTGGTCAGAACACTAAAACAGACGCGGGTTGAGCAGGTAATACTGTCAGGGATTTTACCTGTAATGGGCAGGAGGGGTCACAAATATCAAAATTGTCGGGGGATGGCAATTAACATGTTAGTCCAGAAGCTATGTAGGGAAGAGGAAGTTGGATTTGTGGATTTATGGGGAAGTTTTGTTGGGAGGGCTGATATGTACATGAAGAATGGGCTTCATCTAAGTGGAAAGGGGGTGGCAGTATTCGCGGACAAACTTTCAGCAGCAGTAGATAGTGACACGGGTACAATGACAAATATTTTTGGAAGTAAACATTGCTTAAACTAGAAGTGCAGGGGGGGTACCTAGAGGTGTCTCAAGCAGAACAAGAGGCTACTAGCACAGATAAACCAACATTAAATCATCCGAAAAACATCTCTGAAAAAGGTTATAGATGCGTATGTTTAAATGCAAGGAGCATAGTAAATAAAAAAAACGAGTTAAACATTATGGTAGAAGATATTGACCCTCACATAATTGGTATAACTGAATCATGGGCCAACACATATATATCAGATGCTGAATTGGGACTGACAGGATACGAAATGTTTAGGAAAGATCGAATAGGAAGAAGGGGCGGGGGAGTTATTTTATATGTTAAAGAATCTATTCAGGCTTATGAAATAAAACTAGAAAGGGAAGCAGATTGCGATGAAGTTGTTTGGTGCAGAATTGTTTCAGGAAATAAAAAATTAACTGTTGGATTAGTTTACCGAAGTCCAAACATAAACAAAGAGGACAACACAAAAATAAAAACGCTATAAAGGAAGTTAGTAAAGGGGATTGTATCATAATGGGTGATTTTAACCACGGACACATACAATGGAATTCTCTAGAGAGCACATGGATTGAGGACCAACAATTTCTATTTTTAATCCAGGATAGCTTTCTTACTCAGCACGTGCTAGAACCAACCAGGGGAGAAAATGTATTAGATATAGTTTTGTCATCACAAAAAGAATTAGTGGACAATGTAAAAATATTTGAACCATTGGGTAACAGTGACCATAATCAAATACATTTTGACATCAATGTAAAATCAGAAAATAAAAATAAGAAAGCGTACGAGAGAAACTTCCACAAAGGTAACTACAAAGATATGAGAAAATACTTAGCAAAGCTAGATTGGAATAACATGCTGATGAATAAGACCGCAATTGAATGTTGGAATATTCTAAAAAAAGAAATTGAGAGTATCATCGATAAATTTGTTCCCTTCCAAAAAAAAGGAAAACGGTGTAGAAAGAAACACTTGTCAAAAGAGGCTATTAGAAAAATAGTGTTAAAACAAACTATGTGGAGGGTTTATAGGCGTACCAGAAAGGAAGAAGACTATGCAAATTACAAAGAGGCACTTAATGCAGCTACAACTGAAATCAGACAATCTAAAAGAAGCTATGAGCAAAAACTAGCATGTAACATAAAACATGACAGCAAGAGTTTTTATGCATATGTCAGGAGTAAACAAAACGTACAAGACAAGGTTGGACCTCTAGAAGACAGTGCTGGAAATATAGTATCACAGGGGTTTTTAATGGCGGAAGACCTAAATGGTTACTTCAGTTCAGTGTTTACCAAAGAAGATATTAGTTCATTACCAGTTGCTGATGCTAAATTTCAGGGGGCTAAATCTGACTATTTAGGTCCGTTAGTTGTAACTCCAGAATTGGTAGCTAAGAAAATAAAGGCAATGAAGGATAACAAATCACCGGGAGTGGATGGGATTCCTCCAAAATTACTAATGGAAACAGTAGAACAAATCAGTATACCACTTGCAAGAGTATTCAACTTGTCATTAAAAGAGGGAGTTGTTCCGTTTGAATGGAAAGAAGCAAACATCATACCATTATTTAAAAAGGGTTCGAGAAATAAGTCAGAAAATTACAGACCAGTGAGTTTAACGTCAGTGATTTGTAAATTATTAGAAAGGTTAATTAAAGACCATATGGTGGACTTCTTCATTAAGCATAAATTATTTAATTAATCTCAAAATGGATTCCTTAAAGCGAGGTCATGCTTAACAAATATGTTATGTTTTTCGGAAGAAATCACTAAGTGGATAGACGTGGGATCGCCAGTAGATATTATCTACTTAGATTTTCAGAAAGCTTTTGACAAAGTGCCACATCAAAGATTACTACTTAAATTAAAAGCCCATGGTATCGGGGATGGCATAACTGACTGGATAGAACAATGGCTGACTGACAGAAGACAACGAGTTGTAGTAGATGGAGAAGTTTCAAATTGGAAATCGGTTTTGAGTGGGGTACCTCAAGGATCAGTATTAGTACCTATATTATTCTTAATATATATCAATGACTTGGATGACAGTATAACAAGTAACGTACTGAAATTTGCGGATGACACAAAACTGTTTAGAAAGGTTAATACTGATGGTGATAAACAACATTTACAAAACGATCTAGACAGATTAGTGAAATGGTCTGAGAAATGGCAAATGCTGTTCAATTTTGGGAAATGTAAATGCCTACATACAGGACATGGGAACTTGAATGTAAACTATAAAATGGGAGATACTGTTCTGGGTACTACTGTAAAAGAAAAGGACTTAGGAGTTACAATAAGCGCTGATATGAAAGTTTCAGAGCAGTGTGGTATTGCAGCCTCAAAGGGTAATCAAATTCTTGGATTGATTAGAAGAAACATAACATACAAGGGAAAAAAGTTAATTATACCTCTTTATAAAGCAATAGTTAGACCTCATTTAGAATACTGTATACAAGCATGGAGACCATATCGTAAGAAGGATATAGATACGCTTGAACGCATACAAAGGAGAGCAACTAAAATGATTCCAGAACTTAGAGACCTTAGTTATGAAGAACGCCTGAAAGACTGTGGTTTAACAACTCTAGAGACAAGGAGGTTAAGAGGAGATCAGATTGAAGTTTTTAAGATATTGAATGGGTATGAAAATATTGATAGAAATATGTTTTTCTCACTCAAGAAGGATAGCAGAACTAGAGGACATGAGGTAAAATTAGTAAAGGATCAATGTAGATTGGACATCAGGAAGCACTCGTTCTCACAGAGGACAATAAATGAATGGAACAAATTGTCTACAGATTGTGTAACTGCTAGCAGCGTGAATATGTTTAAAAACAAGGTTGACACATATCTCAGGAGGGCGGGTTATAAGTAGATGAACATTGTTGGACTCTCAATAAGCCAATGGCTTCCTTGTCCACTTGCCATCTGGGCCTTTGGCTTGGATGGCAAATCTTGTTAAATCTTGTTAAATCAAAATCCTTCCAAACACCACTTCCCCCACACACACACACACACACACACACACACACACACACACACACACACACACACACACACACACACACACACACACACACACACACACACACACACACACACACACACACACACACACACACACACACACACACACACACACACACACACACACACACACACACACACACACACACACACACACACACACACACACAGACACTGAACAGAACAGCTAGGGCCAGGCTATTATCCTTTTAGTTGGTCTTAGCTATTGTTTGTGTGCATGCATGGGAAGTGTCATGTTTCCTTTAGGCTCTACTAGTCTTGGTCTTCTATGCTATAGAACAGGTTTGGCAGCGACATTAATAGGAATTTTTTGTTTCAGAAACTGTAAAATATCAAGTTGCAGCACAATATATATGTAGACACATTATAGAACACTCCTGCTTGTTAAGTCATTATTATCTGTTTACCAACAAAGTCTAAACAATACCTTGCCCATAATATCAGCTGAAAAACAGTCACATAATTTTTGTTTAATTGGTTGATATTGACACTTGATAAATCATAGATCATGCACACTAGATTTTAAGAGCATTTCGATCCAATGAAGCCTGTTTACTGTCTCTTCAGATATACGAATGAGTTTTGTCTAAAACTAATATTCATATAATTGCTTGATTTTTACTCAAACATGACATCAATTTATAAGACAGGATTTTGGGTAAATTCCAATTTGACAGGTTTGTCAAATTTTATTGTTTATGTGACTGCTTTCATGCTTCTAGTTGATAAGATACAAGGCGAATAGCATGATTTTGATACGCCACTAAAAAGGGGTATCACATGATCAAATACCCATTGCGGCCAGATTTGAAAATGCTGATCTACGCAATGCTTCCAGTGGCTGCGACACAACCAAAATATAAGTATTCTGTCCAAATTTGTTACACAATGTTGCTAATGCACTGGGCCACTAAACAAATATCACAAACGACTGTTATAGTACAAAATGGCTACCTGCTCCCCACATACTGGTGTCATACCCCCTAATTTTTACCAAATTTCAATTTTGGCATCCAATCTGTACCATGCTATTCGCGATTGCTACTGCTGTCTGCCTTTTTCCAAGCAAGATGCACACTTTTTCTATCAACCTGTGCCTATGGGAATGATTATATCTTCTGTAAAGGTGGATTGGAAAGGTGGTAAAGGTGGAGCTGGAAGAGCTGAGGTGGTGGAAGTGGAAGAGCTAAGGCTGCTCAGTGTGGTAATGGTGGGAAGGGAACAGGTGGGTGTCACAGAATTTATTATTTTACATCCGTGTTTTAATTTGCATTGATAATATGCATCAATGTTGTTAAATTATTACAATTTATCATACAGCTTGCACTGTCATTTTTCACATCTTCACAAATTCAGATACTACTGCGATATTCAACGGGCAACACTTGTTCGGTTACTCTGCTTGAAGTCACTTCTTTCGCTCTCACATTGTTATCTTATTTACTTTATTGATAAAATCTTATAGAAAGGAATACAATAAATATGGTTACAAACCATCCTTAGAATAAAAGTTGTGGTCACATTGCTTAAAGGCAAGATTCAGAACGCTAGAAATAAATATGGGCAGATGCTAGAATCAATAGAGTTTTCCCATACTCTAGTTAAGTTAAAACTTAATTCCTTTCGATATATGGAATCAGCAATTTATGGTTTATATTGTTCGTGAAACTCCAGTTACACGGTTTGTTATATTTATCAGGATTGAGCATTTTAGTGAACATTTGCTAGATTTTTTGCTGAATTATCGGATTACAGATAAGACGAAACATGGTCGAGTGCAAAACTCACGCAAAACTCCCGCCTCCAATGTCATCTTGGGATTTAAATGTGACGTAGAAACGCTGAGTAGCGTCTCGAAATATGATTTGATTGGTTAAGATACAAATCATCCAGATTGGTGAGATGTAACGGCACAGGCGTTGGGGAATTTTTTTTACTACCAATACACACAAGTTGCTGCCGACAGGACAAGTAAGACATGAACAACTTGAGCGCAACGCTTGTGACACTATATCAGTGAGTCAGTCTGCTCAACACAATGGCGTGGTCAATGGAGTGAGTGCATGCGAGTGTGTGTGTGTGGTGTGTGCGCACGCATGTGTGTGTTATTGTACAGTGCAGTGCAGTGGAGTGTGTTTGTATGCAGTGCTGTGTGCGTGTGTGGAGTTGTGTGTTTATATACATCTTAATGTGTATTGTTATTAACATTGATGTCGATAGAAGCCACTGGTAATACGAGGATGTATTTCCATACCCAGCTATAGGCGTGGTTATTTTGTTAAACATCAGGTGCTACGATGGTTGGGCTACGGTAGTTGTTGTACTACGATGGTTGGGTTGTGGTGGTCAGGGTACTGCGATAGTTGGGCTACGGTGGTCAGGGTAATACTATGGTTGGGCTGCGGCGGTTAGGGTACTACGATGGTTGGGTTGTGGTGCTCAGGGTACTGCGATGGTTGAACTGCAGTGGTGAGGGTACTCCGGTGGTTGGGCTGCGGTGGTGAGGGTACTCCGGTGGTTGGGCAGCGGTGGTGAGGGTACTACGATGGTTGGGCTGCGGTGGTGAGGTTACTACGATGGTTGGGCTGCAGTGGTCAGGATACTACAATGGTTGGCTGCGGTGGTCAGGGTACTACAATGGTTCTGATGTGGCGTTCGCGCTACCACGACGGTTGCGTAGGTGGTTTGGATACTACGATAGTTGGGCTGCAGTGGTGATGGTACTACGATGGTTGGGCAGCGGTGGTCAGAGTACTACAATTGTTGGAATGTGGCGGTCAGGGTACTACAATGGTTGGGCTGCGGTGGTGAGGGTACTACGAGCGTTGGACTGCACTGGTGAGGGTGGCAAGAGTGCTACCATGGGTGGACCGAGATGGCGAGAGTGCTACTTCGGTTGGTCTGAGGTGGCGATGGTACTACTATGGTTGGGCTAAGCTTTACTGAGAGATGCATTTCGCCATTATTAAATGCATGCACACACGCACACGTCTGAATGATCCACACTCACCTGCTAGACAATGTCAAGTTGTCTAGTAAGAGAACGTGATGCAAGGTCCGCATTCCTGAAGAAACACGTGCACTCAACTTCACTCCTCTGTCGGGTTACGCAGTAAGGCGTGGGCACACAAAGACCCTGGTCCAAGCTACTCCATCTTTCCAACTCCTAACGAAAGGATGTTGGATGATGTACTGGCTATGTGTGTATTTTGGATTCATTATCTACAAGAGGAATTGTCTCGTCTGCCGTCAGTTTCTCTTTTTTTGTTCCACCTGAAACCGAGAAGACGAAGTGACATTTCTTATCGACAGGGTCATGGAGCACAGGTTCTCTCTGCCTCTATGCATCTCAGTGTCTCCCTCTCTGCCATTCTCTCTCTCTATCTCTTTATCTTGTAGACTAACCTTATTTACTGGGCGCTCATACGTACGTGCGTGTGTGCGTGCGTGCGCGTGCAAGAGTGTGGGCATAGCTATACTAGTGACGTACCTCGTATGTATTCGTGCAAGTAGCCTCGCTTGCAGAGGAAAGCGACAGTACAGGTTAGACTTGTATCAAAGATGACTGGAAGCAAACGGACTGCAATTGCAACAGAAATTGGAACATTACTCGTTGTGTCGTACGTATACGTGTGTGTTGACTCATATGAAGGGTTGTCTTTGGTGAACGATGAGCATCGTTGGACACTGCCTGCTCAACTGTACCAATGTCACATCATATGAATTGTTTAAATTCACATATCACAATTTAATACACCCTACCTTCATGTGAAACAATAAACTGGAACGTCAATAGTGGTTTTATCCCTTCAGAGTTGTCCGACATTGCTAGTCTCGATGGCAGTGCCAGTGGTGGAGGTCGATCAGAGTAGGGTATAAGGAAATCTTCTTTGTACTAGATAAGCAGTAACTGACAGTCGTGTAAATTGTTGCAGACACGGTTAACATACGGGAGCATAGGCAGAGTCATCCGCCCCACTCTTGAGCTAGCCTAGGGGCGGAGATCTTGACCGGCATTTGCTAAAACGCCGTTTTGGCAGTTCCGTAGCCAAATGGCTACGGAACTAATAACTTAAGTTTTAAAACCAATATGCCAAAAACCAATATGCAGTTTTACCTAATTTTTTCGATGCTAATGTGTTCTTTGCATCACTCCCCATTGGATCAGGTACAAAACGGACGTATATTTGCAAAAAATATTGTGTTTTAGCGTCCAAAACAACGCTATACCGTCAATAGCCGGTGTTCTTAATATGGCGATCATCCGAAATGTGCTGTAACAATATCACGGTGGCATCAGAACCGGAAAGGCGATTTCGCTGTCAAATATTTCGTACCGCAGTATAAGAAAATACGAAAAATAGAAGAAAAAGTGCAATTTAATGTTACGAAAAACTCTAAAAATCTCATAAACAAAAAACTCTAAAAATCTCATAAACAAAATCTCATAAACAAGTGTCTTGCTTGCCCAAATCACACAATTCAGTAATAAATTTTTCTTCAGGGGACATTGAAGTGTATTTTTTACATTACTAATGTTTGGACCGTATCGTGGGGAAAATTGGACATTTCACTACAAAAATATGTTGGAAACTGCAACCATGGTGACTTTCAAGGACCAAATTTATCGAGATATTTTCGTTAAATTTATATCTACAAGAGAATTATTCAAACTTAGACATCGTTTACACATAATGTAGCAACTCTTTTGTGAAAGTGTGGTTGGCTCTGAAAAGAGCCGTTTTGTGTCTTCTGGCGACTGCTGGGCGAAGTTCACTGCTAGTATGCATTTGTTCATGGGTATTGGTCGCGAATGCACACCAGCAGTGACGAGAGACGTCGTTGGCGGTTCCTGTGCTGCTGCATCCACAGGAACTCTTCAAGGTACGTGATGAACAGAGGTCGCGCCGTGCCGAACTGTCTCCGGAGTTTCCTCTTAGCTCTCATCCACATGTTTTCTACATTCTGAGTATGGATCTCGGGATGTAGAGGATCAACGAAATTCTGCTCAGGATCACCACGTCATGGAGATAGATGCCGCCGTTGAGTTGGTCCAGGTTATGGTATGCCGGCCACCCATCCGACATGATGTGGGTGCCGGGTAGTAGCCACTGCTGGATGATGGGCTGGATGGTGACAGCCCTCCGGTCCGGCACCACCTGCTTCCTGCAGAGGCCGCTCTCTCCAGCCAGCAACATACTAGCCACATTTTCATGCAGCTAATATAAAGTCATGAGCTGCATCAGAAGCAGAAAAAGATAGTTGTCACTAACAATTAATCTGTCCCTATACACTAATCACAACTCCATATGAAATGTACAATCGTATGTAGAATGCCAGCAGAAAGGTTCGTAGAGCCATCCTCGAAATATGTATCAAAATTAACACTATATCAAATATGTGTACTCCGTAGTATAGATATTATTTATCTACAAAACCAAATGACGTTTATACATAAACCATCCGCATTCTGTTAGGTCACAAATTCGTTGTTTATAATGCACCTTTTGCTTTCATAGTCTGACTGGCTGTCAACGCAATGCACTTCTACCTATTTAGCTGATATCAGCTTTTACAGACAACACCACAGGAAGCACGCAGTGTGTGCTATGGACATACAACGTATGTTGATACAGATATCATGCAAGTCAACACGGATATAGCACACGAAATGCTGTCTTGCTCACTCCTCCATATTTCTTCAATTGGTCGTTCTTCAGTCATGATAGGCCCCACACAGTATGCCATTTGTCGCTTCATTAGCAGAAGCACTAACTTCGCATGGATTGTTGTATACGACACGCTAAATTCGAGAATTCCCTGCATGCTGGTTGGTGGACATGAATTAACACCTTTTGTCTGTGCTGGCGGAGGTAATCAACGAACCACGACAGGCATTGTCCATGCGCACGGACGACGTTGTCCTGTTTGCATTAGATAATCTTTAGCAGCACCACGCCTTGACAATTGTCAAAGCCGTGAATGACGTTGTAATCCTCACCTAGAAGCGCAATTTTTATATCACAATTATTCTGGTATCCTAATTGTATCGACACATGCGTGTTATTCTATTGAGGATACGTAATCGTTCTGTTTACAGCAATTTTCTCAACACGTTTACACAAAACAATAATAGTACGCATCAGTTTGTGTACGTTCAGTCTTGATAAATGTCCTGACCTAACAGACATCTATCTTCAAGCAGAAGCACAGACAAGCAGAAGTACCCTCCTTCCCTCCCTCCCTCCCTCCCTCCCTCTCTGTATGTGATCTACAAATGTTGCGTTTAATATAAGATTATCGCGACTCCACCCTTGCCTTGTGGTCGACAGGGTTGGTGGCATGTTGGAAGTAGAGAACTATAGCGTTGTAGTCTCTTTCTTGTGCCCTAGAAAATAACATTCCCCTCGTAGCCAGCACAGAACCAGGTGATATTTGATGTACCCGCGACATTATTAGTATTACACCCACGACGCCCGGCGCGACAAAAGTGAGGACATTGAATGACACCCGGATTCAAGTCGTTCCAGCACCAAGAGTATCAACCTGTCAAATAATAAACTTCCTCAGATCAACCCACAGCGATGACATGTCACTGTTATTTGACAAGTTCATATCCTCTAACCGGACCTGGTATATTAACATTATTGCATATAATATTGGGTAGATGTGTTGGCTGAGTTGCTATGTCAATGAAATACAAGGCCTTCGTAAATTAGACAAATAAAGCATTTACCCTACTTACACTACACTGTGGCTCCACTTACCCCACACCAAAAGTAGTTGCTGATCGCCTTCATGAACATATTTATAAACTGTAGTGTATTACAATTTACACACATTTATGGCTAACTGTTCACAGTCGGGAGCGGTCGCTAACCGCTGGGCCACAGGGAGCATGCATAAATGCGCCATTCCACACTAACACTCTACACCTCTCCCTTTCAAATGTTGCGCATTAACCCATTAGACCCCGAACAATGAATTATGTGTGTGCTGCTTTCCCCAGGAAACTGAGGCAGATTTTTAAAATGATGGGTGCTTCTAGTTTTTAAGCTGTAATTTCAAAAGTATTGATATCTTATAATTGCAAGTTACGTTTATTTTGAAGCAAATGGAATTATCTATGCAATGGTGTAACTGTGGTGTATATAAGCCTGTTATATGTTGTCATTCTGAGGTGTGGACCTTCGGAAATATTTTTTTTTAACAAATATTGAGTGAAGTTTGACATGATAGTCATATTTTATTACAATAACATCACCAACTGCTGGCTCCACACAAGGAAATGTTCTTCCTATGCATGATACTGCACAAAGAATCCAATTTTGCACAAATGCACATTGCATGTCAGACATCCAAAGCATGTCTCAATTGCACGTCCAGATGGCCTTTTCACTCCGTTTTTGCGACACAACTGATAAGCTCATTTTGATGAAAATGAGTTCGAGTTCACATCAGGGATGTCATCACTACTATTACTTGCCACCTGAAACAAACAAACAGCTACAGTAATGAAAACAGAATAAGAATAAAATGTTGTATGCATTTGTCACATGTCATATCCATCACAACAATGTAAAATTATAATTTTTACAAGCAGCCAATAATTACATTACTTTATTTTAAAGTTTACCAATATCTGAAATATAGATAAATATAATTAATTACAAAGACCACTGACACCGTCAATATAATAAAATTGTCAACAATGTCCAAAGCCAGGCAAAGCAACAACACCACCCATCCAGGGCTTGATTGTTTACATGCTCGTCGGGCCAGATTTTTCTGTTTTATTTACTCATTTGCTTTATAATCCATTATATAACAACATGCACAACTAACCACATAATCTAAGCCGAGTAAATGGCACAAAACACACAATGTCAGTGTTGAAACAGTCGACAAGTTGAATAAGACAGTGACCAGGCTACTCTTGGACGAAGAAAACCAACCGACGCCATCTTCAATTTATCGCTCACTCAGTCAAAGATCGAGCCACATATAAATCTTACCTCCACATCCATCTCAGAAGCACTTTCATCCGAAGATTCATCTCTAAAATCGCGCAAACTTCATCTGCAATGAACGTATCTGTTCTACGAGAAACGGCCATTTTTAAAGCCCACCAGTGCTCGACTTAAAACGCGATTATCTTCGAAACTTTCAATACAA
Source organism: Lamellibrachia columna (assembly GCA_963662155.1). NCBI lineage: Eukaryota > Metazoa > Annelida > Polychaeta > Sabellida > Siboglinidae > Lamellibrachia > Lamellibrachia columna. The sequence goes on from OY759267.1 coordinate 41,171,443, forward strand.
CCATTATGTTAATTTTACCCACAATTCATAGCTAAGATATTTAGAATTCCGCTAGTTTTAGTTTCATATCAATCCACCCGATGAATCAATCCACCCGATGACGCCACCTCCACAGCCTTTTTCCCCAGCGGACGCTTCTGGGCGCCGTGGGGAAAACAAGGTCGGACGCTTTCGGACGCGTGGGGTCTAATGGGTTAAGAACATTTAAACAACCTGGCTGCGCTATTCCACATCTACAACATGACAACACAGTCCCTGGAATCAACGTCAGTTATTTAGTTCATTACTACCAGTGACATTTTGGTACAGGATTAACCGTCTTTCTACTGCCACAGATCCAGCTTCTTTTGAGACTTCTAATTATTGTGGACTTTCTCACGGAATGGTCCTCTGCCCTCGGTATCTGCACTTGAATTGCCGGTCTCACGGGGTGGTTCACTGACATGGGTGTCTGCATTGGGATTGGCGGGCTGTCTTCTTCTGCTTCGACTGCTGTTCCTGTCGATTCGTCGACCACTGCACTATAGGTACCATGGTGATGTCAGAGGCTCTGATTTGGTCACTATGTCTCTGTCATGCAGCACCTTCTTCTACCAGCACTGCATACGATCTTGTACCCCTGTTCTCTTGGATGGTACCAGGTACCCGCTTTTGATCGTTCCAATAGTTTCTTACCGCTACTCTGTCTCCAACTTCGAATTCTCTGTGTTGCCCTCTCCTCTCCTCTATTGACGTGGCCAGGTGATTCTTCACAGTCTTTGTTGTGTTGGGTCTTATGACATCTAGTCTTGTTCGCAGTCATCCACCCATCAGTAACATTGCCGGGGAATCTCCAGTTGTCGCATGTGGAGCGTTTCTGTAGGCAAACAGACATTTGTCTAGGTGTCGTTTTACGTTTTACTGCACCCGAGCCGCCCGCCTCTCACTGATCTCATGGCCTGTTTGAATGTCTGAACGAAGCGTTCCACCTGCCTGTTGGTCGCTGGGTGGTAGGGTGCAGAAAATGTGTGCCTGATGTTGTTTGTTTTCATGAAGTTTCGGAAAACTTCGCTTGTGAATTGACTTCCTTTGTCACTGTGCAAGTGTTCAGGTAGACCATACCTTGCAAACACATCTCGTAATAGTTCCACGGTTCTCTCTGATGCTGAGGCTGTCGGTAGTACCTCGGGCTGTGTGCGTCGAACGCTATTAAGAACATCTGTCCCATAAACGGTCCAGCGTAATCTACACGAATACGCTGCCATGGTTTGGCACGCCATTCCCATGGGTGAAGTGGCACTTTAGGAGCTTCAAACTGGACTCTCTGGCATCCTTGACATTTCCTTGCCAGAGACTCTATATCTTTATCTATCCCAGGCTACCAGACATAGCTACAGACCAGTCCCTTAATTTTCACAACACCGATGTGACCAACGTGTAACTCCTGGTGGATCTGGCTGCGTAACGTCTGTGGCACCAGGACACGTATTCCCCACATGATGCATCCGTGGAATACACTCAGCTCATATAATGGTTCAAGTCCCTCTGGACTGATCGTCGGCCATCCTTGCTGTGTCCTCTCAAGAACCTTTGACATGACGGGGTCCTTGCTGGACTCCGTCTTGATGGTCGTTGCCGTGACAGGTAGGGTTTCCATGTGGTCCATGTAGAATATATCCACCACACCAGGAGATGTCTTCCCCGTTTTCATGGGTAACCTCGAAAGTCCATATGCGTTTGCATGTTTGAAAGAGGTTTTATAGACTATGTCATAGTCATCGCTGTATGGCATACCGTTGCACCTGTGCAGCTGTCATTGCTGGAATATTCTTCCCTGGATAAAAGATAGCTGTGAGGGGTTGGTGATCCCTCACCAGCGTGAATCGTCTCCCGAACAGGTACTGGTTAAACTTCCTGACTCCCCACACGAATCCCAGTACCTCTTTGTCTAGTTGGCTGTAGTTTCATTCAGCTTTGTTTAAAGTTCGCGAGGCGAACGCGATTGGTTTCTCCAACCTACCTGGCATCTTATAACCGAGTACGGCGCCCAAACCATATGCAGATGCGTCGCACGCTACTCTGATCGGCAAGTCCGGATCATAATGAACGAGAACTTGTCCTGAAGTGATCAGACTTTTCGCTTCATCAAACGCCTGTTCACACTCCTTCGACTACATCCACGTCTGATTTAGGGGATGTAGCACACTGGCAAAGTTGGGTAAAAACCTGTGGTAGTAATTAACCAGTCCAGGAATCCTCTTAAACTACTGCCATCTTGAGGGCGTGGTGCCTTCTGTACGGCCTCTATTTTGGCCTTTGTCTTGTGCAGATCAATCTCATGGCCACAATACTCAATCCGTTCCATGAAGGACCGACACTTCTTCGCCAGCCTCCTGAGTACTACCTCTAGGTTTTCCAGATATTCAGCATCAGACTTTCCTGTAACAATGATGTCATCTAGCATCACCTCCACGCCAGGGATTCATTGTAGGGTCTGCTCCATTGGCCTCTGTCATATCGAGGGTGCCGTCTTAATCCCGAATGGCAGCCTATTATACTTAAACATGCCCTTATGTGTGTTGATTATGTACTATTGTTGGGAGTCCTCCTCTACCTCCATCTGCAGATAAGCATTCTTGAGGACAATTTTGATAAATCTCTTGCCTCCAGCCATCTTGGCGAAAATATCTTCGATACGTGGTAACGGATATTTATCTTCCCGGAGCACCGGGTTGATAGTCATTTTATAATCCCCACAGAGACGTACATCATTTGTTTCTCGCTTTCCCACCGGTACCACTCCGGACGCCCACTGGCTATGCTCGACAGGGGATATGATTCCCTCTTTCTGGAGCCTTTCTAGCTCCTTCTCAAAGTATAGTTTGATCGCATATGGCACGTTTCGTGGCCTGCAGAACTTCGGTTGAACACTTTCCTCTACGGTGAGTTTGGCTTTCGCACCTTTTAATGTCCCTAAGCTTTCCGTACTTACCAACTTGTACTTGGCCAGCAGCCGACTCACGCCACGACTAGTTGTTTCCTCTATCTTCGCTGTTTCGATGGCAGTTACCAGGCTTAGGTATTTGACTCTTACCAGTTCCTTCTGTGTTGACTCCGATCGTAAGCCCACACAAACTGGTCTCTCAGGGCTGCATAACGACAATGCTGCGACACTGCCGAGAGTCGCCGCAGCTCTGCCACGAACGAGGCGACCCTCGTGCTTGACAACATTTCTACATCGAAAGGATACGCCATTTGGAGAAAGACACGTGCACCCTTACAACAATTCCTAGTCTGGCACTCTCCTCTGAGACAACTATTACATTCAAACCATATACACAATATAGAAAAATGGCAATGTCATGTCATAGTTTTCTTAATGTTCTTCAAAAGCAAACATTGTTTCTGCATTACACGTCGGCGCTATCTTCGTCTGGATATTATGTATGACTATTACCAACACTTATTTGATAGTGTCTCTAAATGACGAGCTCTACATGACGCGGCTTCTTGTTTGTCCACATTCGTAGCACGTTCGCCACCATAACCTTTCATCCATGCGCCTTTGTCGAGTGCTTGAATGATGTCTACATCAAACCGTAAATTATCAGCCCATATCATAAACAAACGCCCCACCTAGTCCAAGTTATACGCTCTTTGAAGAAAGTTCATAGAAAATGTAGGTAATATACATATAAGTGATTTTCTTACTAATCAGCATTGGGACGTTTGGCTTATAGTTCGCCTTACATCACTGAGTGGGTGCGAGTGTAGGATGTTTATTTACTTGATTACTAGTCTCCGACCATCTTTTGTTAACGTAACTTTGATGTATACAGGCAGGCTTTCTCGAAGGAGTTGAAATGAAGACAAACATTTATTTGGAGTTTCACCAATGAGGTGTGCTGTGTAACGTGTCAACTATGCAAACAGGGAAATAAGTGGAATAGTTTTGTTTAGCCCATTTCAACACGCATCACCGTTCCGCTATCGAAATCAGAGGCACTGTGTGTTCTTGCATGGCTGAAGTAAACATTGTGTATTTTCTATGTTCATGGCTAATGTATGCAGTTCCATTTATTGTTACAAAATATAGGCGAAAATTAACATTAATTAAGATGCCTTCTGGAGGGAAGACATCCCTTAGGGTGATGGGCAAGGAGCCCCCGGTGGAATTTGGTAAATTTATAGTCATGTTTATATAGTGAAAACTGTTTTTATTTTAATGAAAGCTATGTTTTTTCAAACGTACGATCTATTATTTCGTATGGGTGGTACGTGACAATTCGGGGTACACTGTGTTACGTGATTTATAAGTGCGTACTCGCAGTATCCTCGGTTATCAACGTGTCACACACTGGAAACTACATCCATTTAAGTTCTTATTGTTTCTTAATAAACTGAAATTCACCACACAAGTTGTTGAACTCGTTGACCATGAATTGTCAAAGGGGAATGAAAAGCTAAAGGGGAAGTCATTGGCAGCTAGACGAGGTACACAGAACGGAACCAAAGACGCAGTGAAGAAGCAAAAGTGAAAAAGCGTCGGCATCAGCAGCGAAGAGGAAGTATGGCCGTATGTAATATGCGGTGAGCACGTCAGGAATGCGTTGTTTTATCTGCCCAATCATCGAGTCCGAGGGTGATTAAATGCCTGCCGCAGGTGTGGGGTAAGACGCCCCCTCTGGACAATATGTTCTATTGACGTTTACACACTGTTAGTTTTGTCAGTCGTCACTAATGTTTTGATATTACATACTATTACCACCCAACAACCGTACCACGGCATTGGTACCACAAAGTAATTATGAAAAATGTATGAAAAACTATGGCAATTTTCCCATAAGGGAGCTCCTTTCCCCACCCTACCCTATCTACGCTAACGCATGCTCAATCGCGTTCGAAGTTATTCAAACGTGAAATCTGCCGATTTTTGCGTCCTGATGCTAGCTTTGTGATTTCTGTACGATGTATTCTTTGTTGAAACAGAAATTCTTTAACTATTTGCGTTCTTGTCGTTGTCATGGATACATCATTGTTCCGACTCTCTAATTTAAAGTGATCAATTATTTGTTCTATTTCCGTCGACACGCGATCCCATGATGCATGGCGTTTATACATGCCCGTCGTCTAACGATCAAAAACATGCTATTCCAGGTACCGATTATTAGTTTCATAGACTTCACAAAAGCATTCGACAACATTCACATACTCTCCATGTAGATCATCTTAATATTGTACGGAATCCCACAAAATATGGTATCACTAATCGAGAAGATCTCCGATAATACGAGATGCTGTATAAAAACAGAAGATGGGTAAATCGAATGGTTCCATGTGGTGGCTGGTGTCAAACAAGACTCATGCACATCCTGGGGGGTTTGGGCGAATCCTCCTTTTTGAGATATGTGTTTAATTGTGGCATTTTCAGAACTCATCCCAGAAATCCCCTATGACTGTATACCCCTCCTTTTCAGAACCACGAGGAACGGGCCCGAGACTGCATCTTTATCGCACTCTCCTCGCCGTGGCCATCGAATGGATCCTATGTCTGGCTTCCCAACATCTCGTGGAGTCAGCCAGCAGATACACCAAAGGGTTGGGACTTGTCATCAATGACAAGAAGACAAAAACATGTCGACAGCGAAGCATCAGCCAGAACAAAGTGGAAATAATTGGAAACTTCACCTAGCCTAGTAGGTGAAGCAAGGAAGCATCGACAGTTAGGTAAATTGCAGAGTAGGGAATTAAAGCATCAACAACTTTCAATCAGATGGGGGGGGATTTAGAACAGCAAACAATTTACCCTGAGATTAAAAGTCCGCTTCCACAACTCAAACATTCTGCCAACTCGGCTATGCGGATATAAAACATGGCATCTCAAAACAAGTCGAGGGGTTATGCCATTTCGGAATTTTGTCTCGAGCAAGTTTCCATTATTACCACTGAAAGGACATGCAGATACGGAACGCGTAAAGTGATGACACAGCCTTAAGTTTCAGTGTTTTATTCACCCGTCTGCTGTTTTTCCAAGAGAGCAAAGTAAAATATGTTTGTGCACATGGAAACAGCAACGTCATAAGAGACACACGTGGTACAGCTCGTTGTCATAGACAACGGTTTGGAATCGCTTAGCCATGCTGCAGAAGGACGGCTTAACGCTTTAGCAACCGAAGCTGCTCGTCAATTGAGATGTCTCGCGAGATGTGAGAAAAAAGAAAAGCGATGGCAAGGTTTTTTTAACTGTAACCTAGAACATGTTTCATTTCAGAAACCGGAAGCTACTTGTCGGTTGACAGATCTCGCGAGATGTAAGAACAAATAAAAGCGATGACAAGATTTTTCTTAACTGTAACCTAAAACATGTTTCACTTCAGTTTCTTGTATGTTGATCGAGACAATCCTGTTTCATCTTGACGCAATCAGATAGTCTTCATATCATGCCACTCATATCATGCCCTTGAGAAAAGCGACTCAACTAATCGTATATAAAATTTACTGAGAGAACTTTGGAGTCAACCCAAAATGTTCACCCAACACGATTCAACAGGATAGCCATCCAAAATAGCACGCTCCAATAATTTATGTTGTGTGCCCTGCTCATGTCATATAGCCATCTATTTTTTTTAACGTATTCACATTGCAAACATTTACACAATCAGTAAAAAAAATCAAGTTCAAGTTTTTTCTCTAATACCATACAATGGTGTATGAGATAACTATACAATACCAAGAGTACTTGAAAGTGCTCAAACCATTAAAAAATAATAAGAACATTCAATGTTAGTTAAACTTACCAATTATTATTTTGACTAACTTACACATTCTTATTGGTTTATTTAAACTATGAATATTAAACAACACAGAGAACTTGAAAGATATGAACTATCAACCTCTGTGATTATGCGTAGTGACGAACAATTCAAGTGACGTCACAATTGAACAGCGCACTTTTGGCAACCGGAAGTTGCTGGTTAGTTTGTGAGATCTCGCGAGATGTAAGAACATCGAATGGCGCTAACAATTGTAACATTGTTCCCGACCCAGCCGCCAGGGGCTGTGTTGGATCTACGATTCTAAACTGGGGCTACAATGGATGTACATAGCGGTGAGTCAGTGTGAAACAAACGCGAAAGGCGCACTTGGATTTAAAGTTCTGATGTCGGTTCCTAGCTATGTTTCAAATGAGCATTTCATTATAGAATGTCGCAGAATCACGATGTTTTCCCAAGATCATCAACTGTGTGCTTTGCACCTCGGAAACGATCATCGTAATAATAATACTAGTCTTTAAGAGACGTCAGTACGTTTATTTGAAGTAACGCGTTTTCGCGGCTACAAAATATGGCAATGACGTCACGAATTACTCAGTTACATCACAGTCATGCGCACACGTGGCTAAATGTTCGGTTGGCAGTTGGAAGCAGTGTTAATGTTAGTTAGGGCTGTTATCTAAGTGTACCGAATGCCTGTTGTGTACCATATGACGATGAAGTCAAGCAATACATGTAAGAAGGCGAAATGTAAAGGTTGCCTTCTCTGCAACACAAAAAAGTTGAAGAAAGAAGTGTTCGCGCCACCGAAGAAAGACGAGAACGCGCCCTCTGCCGAGGAACAGCAGAAACTCATCCTCGATAGAATCATACGGAATTACTCTGGCGAAGAAATAATGCAGGAACTGAACAAGGTATACATCTGCGTGCATACCTCTCTTGTTGATATCCTAAAAATAGTCCACAATTATGAATAATCTCAATATTATTATTACTACATGCGTGGCTGATCCAACAACTAATACCAAGGACGTCCCCCAAACGGCTCGCTAATTCTGAGCCCGATTCCCGGAATTAGTGAATGCGCTGATGTGACACAGCTGATGTGACGTTGTGTGTGAAAGTGTGATTGCAAACATTCACTGATTCCGGGAACCAGGCCCAACATGAACGAACCATTCAAGGAAATGCATTGCATTACCCGTACGACCAGCCACGATCGGTCAACGGGAGTGGCGTATCTAGGATCCCGCTAAGATGGGTGCCTTGGGGGAAAAACGTAGTCACCCATTAGTTTACCATGCCACCACGTAGCGGCGCAACAGAAAAATACGGAAAACAAATAAGCCAAAGGGCCCCCTAAATACCCAAATGGTCAACATCCAAAAAGCTAATTGCCGTATGTAGGCCAGTGCGATAGACTTAGTACGTACATAATACCATTGGTTAAGACAGCAACTGGGACCAAATGCAGATCTACGACTTTGGTATACCAGCATTGATGTATTCAGCCGCCCTGATGGACGAGGGTAGTCAACTGCTGTAGAAGTCCAATATCATCCCCTGCTCAAGCTAAATTTAACATTAGTTTACCGTGCACCAGGCATCCGCTGCATTTTGTATTATATCCCCGGGAACCGCCAATACTTGCCGGCTTCTAAAGTTGGGTTATTTTCACCGACCTTTTTCCCAAATGTCCAAAGAGTTCGTTTCGCAAACTCCACTGACGGCCCGCGTAATGATAGTCGACGTATTCCGCCCGTTCGTTGTACATGGTTTCGTGACAGAGATTTGTCTTTAGTTCGGAATGCCTGCACTGCTCATAGTCGCGTCGATGGGCCACGAGGTTGGAATAGAGAAGCTGATCTCCATCGGCGCCGACGTAGACGTCACCCACCCACAGGTAGCGCCACTTACTACATTCAAGGAGCTGTACATACAGTATGTGACTAGTGCAGGATGACGGAATCTAAAACAGGCCTATCGTATTCAGTGTAAACCAGCCGAGACAAATGTCCAGTAACATGGATTCTGGGTTTAGCTAGCAACAAAACCATTGTTTTTTTTTCAACAGTAAACCAAACACATTGTCAACTTGTTTAGCTTACTGTGAGGGAACAACGTTTTTCCATTGTTTCTCAACAAACTTTGTTTCAATTCAATTTAGCGTTTACCCTCTCCGCGACATATTATATATATAAGTAACAGCTAGCGTGACTACGTAACAGCTAGCGTGACTACGTAACAACTAGCGTGACTACGTAACAGCTAGCGTGACTACGTAACAACTAGCGTGACTACGTAACAGCTAGCGTGACTACGTAACAGCTAGCGTGACTACGTAACAGCTAGCGTGACTACGTAACAGCTAGCGTGACTACGACATTGAGCTACCAAACAACATCACAACTAACATGACAACTGGTTGCATGCCCGGCAAACTTCCCTGTGACGTTGTCCGTTTGTCGAGCGGCTAAACACGGCCTCGTTTCAATCAATAGGAAGGGAGCACCGCCCTCCACCTGGCGGCGAAGGGAGCTCACATCGAAGTGATGAAGAGGCTTCTGGACGCCAACGCGAATCCTTCCATCACGAACGAGGTGAGACCATATAGTGCTGCGACATGTCACTTATCTTAAGATGCAGCCACAACCGCACCGGTTATCATGTCCGAACCGCACCGATATATGCAGGCCTTCAACGATGCTACGATGATGACGTTGATGGTGATGTGTATGTACGTGCGTGCGTGTGTGCGTGCGTGCGCGTGTGCACGACGGGTGAGGCACATGACGGGATTTGATACGTGACGGATGGGACTACTAGATACATGACGCAAACAGGTGCCACCACTGAGTGGTGCACACCTGTGTAAGACTGGTAGCATAAATCTGTAAGACCACAAACAAACCCGTACGACTATCTACGTTCGCTTGTTTTCTGCGCATACTCAAAAAGAGTTCGCGGTGCAAACTGGGATACATTGATCGAATCTCGCGAGACTGTGGCGCAGCAGACTGAACGTTCCCAAAAGTCGCTCTTCGGGCGTATTTTTTATCAGGCGATCTGTTATTCGCACGCCATTTGACAAAAGCGGGCAAAAGCGTCGAACAATACAAAATGCCTTGCTCATAACGCTCAACACCATAAGGAATGTCTCACACGTCTGCAAGACAGCCAACTTTCAGAAAATCCGTAAGACTGACATGTGGAGACGGAGGAGACACGTGTTGTGTTGATCTAAGTGACTGGTGAAACATGATTACTTTCGAATTTACGATTCAAATATTCACTGATGTAATTTCTGGGAAGATCCGTTCCGTCGCCCTTGAGATTGGTCAGGGGGTCGGGATCGAGGGGTGGGCGAATGAATCAGCATTTCAATCTTTATATGCAAGAAAATGTCCTTGGAATTCCGTTTTATGAGTGAAAAAAAACTAACCTGTCCATCATGCAAGATGGTGAGCAGACCTTTCTGTCTTCTGCTTCTGTACTATCAAACATTTTTCATTTTGAGTTAGAGCAATTTTTAAAATAGGTGTGATTGGACTTTACTCATTTTCCGTCCACGGTCCTATACTTAAAGAGCATTATTATGTATTAAAACAACTAAGCTGAATGATTATATCATTATAAAAAAATTCTGGCATGGGAATCATTTTGTGTAATCCGTGTAATTATTTACTAGCTAAATCGATCAGGGTCAAAGCCCATATATATATATATATATATATATATATATATATATATATATATATATATATATATATATATATATATATATATATATATATATATATATATATATATATATATATATATATATATATATATATATATATATATATATATATATATATATATATATATATATATATATATATTATATATATGGCTTTGTTTGCCAGGACCCTGGTCGTTTCACCATATATTTTCACAGAACTTGCTTGACTAATATGGATATCTGATGGCCACACTAACTCACTTTTTGTAATGTAGATTGCTTTACGTTGTGGTCTTCATATACTATGTCGTCTCCCGGAGCAAACACTTCGTGGTGAGTGCTGCCGATACTGTTGTGTTCAGGAGGGCAACAACGCGTTCATGGTGGCCGTCCACTCGGGCGACCCGCAAGCCGTCAACTTGCTGTGGCAACACCGGGCCAACTTCGACATCAACCACAGGAATAAGGTGCGCGCGTCAGATTTGTATTCAAACGTTACACGTGCCCAGATTTAACAAGATTTGCCATCCAAGCCAAAGGCCCAGATGGCAAGTGGACAAGGAAGCCATTGGCTTATCGAGAGTCCAACAATGTTCATCTACTTATAACCCGCCCTCCTGAGATATGTGTCAACCTTGTTTCTAAACATATTCACGCTGCTAGCAGTTACACAATCTGTAGACAATTTGTTCCATTCATTTATTGTCCTCTGTGAGAACGAGTGCTTCCTGATGTCCAATCTACATTGATCCTTTACTAATTTTACCTCATGACCTCTAGTTCTGCTATCCTTCTTGAGTGAGAAAAACATATTTCTATCAATATTTTCATACCCATTCAATATCTTAAAAACTTCAATCTGATCTCCTCTTAACCTCCTTGTCTCTAGAGTTGTTAAACCACATTCTTTAAGGCGTTCTTCATAACTAAGGTCTCTCAGTTCTGGAATCATTTTAGTTGCTCTCCTTTGTATGCGTTCAAGCGTATCTATATCCTTCTTACGATATGGTCTCCATGCTTGTATACAGTATTCTAAATGAGGTCTAACTATTGCTTTATAAAGAGGTATAATTAATTTTTTTCCCTTGTATGTTATGTTTCTTCTAATCAATCCAAGAATTTGATTACCCTTTGAAGCTGCAATACCACACTGCTCTGAAACTTTCATATCAGCACTTATTGTAACTCCTAAGTCCTTTTCTTTTACAGTAGTACCCAGAACAGTATCTCCCATTTTATAGTTTACATTCAAGTTCCTATGCCCTGTATGTAGGCATTTACATTTCCCAAAATTGAACAACATCTGCCATTTCTCAGACCATTTCACTAATCTGTCTAGATCGTTTTGTAAATGTTGTTTATCACCATCAGTATTAACCTTTCTAAACAGTTTTGTGTCATCCGCAAATTTCAGTACGTTACTTGTTATACTGTCGTCCAAGTCATTGATATAAATTAAGAATAATATAGGTCCTAATACTGATCCTTGAGGTACCCCACTCAAAACCGATTTCCAATTTGAAACTTCTCCATCTACTACAACTCGTTGTCTTCTGTCAGTCAGCCATTGTTCTATCCAGTCAGTTATGCTATCCCCGATACCATGGGCTTTTAATTTAAATAGTAATCTTTGATGTGGCACTTTGTCAAAAGTGCCACAGATAACAGTAGCAGTAGCTGTAGCGGTGGCTGAAGCAGCAATAGCAGCAACAACAAAACAGGATAAGTAATTGTAATAGCAACAGCAACAACAATACTATAAATAATACCACCGCCGGCAGCGGTAGCAGAAATATTTGCTGACACAATGGATAATAAAGTTCGTCAAACGAAAGTCTCACAACACACTGTGGTCCGGCTTCAGGACAAGAGTACGGCACTGATCGTGGCCGCTCGCAGGGGCGACCGGAAGACGGTTGAGCGCCTGGTGGAGAGCGGCGCAAACATTCTCGCTGAAGACAACGTAAGTTCATTTGATGACTTCTACCCGCCACTATGTCATTTAACCACTTGCATTGACCGAAAAGAACATAACGCCGATCTTGTAGTAAGATATTTAACCATATATTCGGCACACTACCCCATGTTGAAAAAAAATCAATATCTTCATGAATTAGCCTACCTATCAGTTCGCATGGCTGCCAGCGTATATTTTTAAAGACACCGTAACTAACATAACGTCCGATAAGCTAATGGCTTCCTTGTCCACCTTGCCACCTGGATGGCAGTCGTGATCAATATTGTTCAATCTTGTTGAGCGCAAAGTAAAAACTAGGACATGTTCCCATTTCCCGTCGCAGGACGAATGCACCGCCGTTTGCATGGCTATCAAGGAATACAAACGTGACATCTATTTGTACCTACTGTCAACACTGGAGGACCACGAGTGCGAGGAATACGTAAAGGTAACGTATTAATAAAGCGTCGATACATTTATTAGTCTTCAATTATCAGGTGATTACCAAAACAAAGGTAGGTGGAAATGTTGTGCAATAGTAACAACCAGCCGGGCGCCCGGGAGGAATAATTTATAATTGCGTTCGCTAGTCTAGGTTCCTGCGCTGTTGGCTAGAGATTTTTCGCCTTATGAATTTGATGCAATTATAACTGATGTGCCTGGTTTAATCTATGTCAAAAAGCAAAGAGAGTACTAAGTTGATAACACGGCAATCCGCGAATAAATTTATTGGATTACTGGACGCGCGCACACACGCCATAGTGGTGGACGCAGGGCTGATTGTACCGTATTTAAAACGATTGTACCGTATTTGAAACGTTCGCTAGATGGCGTGATTAATGCGTCGTGTGTTCGCTAGAAGCGCATCGAGCTGTTGTGCGTGCTGCCCGACACCGACGAGACGGACGAGTTTCTCGACGAGACGCTCTACGCCGTCCTGCGCGCGCTCTCGCAGACGCCGCGCTGCCGCGAGCTACTTCACCGACACCGACTGGTCGGCGGCTGGATCGCGGCGGTCGGCCGCCACCTCGAGAACGAGGGGGTCACCGACAAGGCGCTCCACTACCTGACGGAGTGCATGATGCATCCTGGTGCCGACGACCCGGGCGCCGTAGACGCGCGCTTCGTCGAACAGTTCATCCGGCATGGCGGGCCGGAGTTGATCCTGCGGGCGCTCGCCTTCTACAAGGACGGCAACAGCGACGACATGATCGCCGCCTGCGTGCTGCCCGTGCTGACGTTCGCCGAGGTGGACGAGGGACGCAAGTGGATCGAGAAGAGCTACTACAAACTGTCCGAGTTCCTGCCCGTTTTCGACAAGGAGCGCGCCTCGCTCGACTATCCCGACGGCATGGCAGCGTGCGTCGACGCCCTCTGGAAGAAATTCCGAGGCAGCTTCCACTGCATCCAGGTATGTCAGCCGCGCGCGCATTGGCTGCTGCTGCTGCGTGCGGTTGTAAAACGAATTTTTATTGGCCGGCACTTTGCAACGTCGACGTGCTTTTGTGATTTAATGTTTATGAAGGCGAACACGAGGAAGATGCTGCAATGACTTTGGTGCATGGCGCACTATATATTTTTTAATATATTTTATATATATAACATATATATATATATATATATATATATATATATATATATATATATATATATATATATATATATATATATATATATATATATATATATATATATATATATATATATATATATATATAACATAACGTTAGATTTACAACACTTATCTAACATTCATGTCACACCCGTTTGCCTAACTGATATCCTTTTTTAATTCCGGTTATTTAACAAATATTACTAGTAGTAAACGTTATGGAGCAATACATTATTATTAATGCAACTGAGTCTGTCACCGTCAGGCTGAGCAGGCGGAGTTGCACGGGGCCGAGTTGGTAGCAACGGAGGAGCGGGAGAAGGCGCGGCGGGAACGCAAGCGGGAGAAGAGACGCCAGAAGCGGCAATTGCAGCGGACGAAGGAGGCCCAGATGACGGCGCAGATCGCGTCCATCACGTTGCAGACGACGCCCGACTGCGGCGACTCGGCCGCGGCGGCCATGGCAGCGGCGGCCGCCTTCATCGACGAAAGCCCGCTGCGCCTGGAGACGAGCGGCGACGAGAGCGCTGACGGCGGCGTAGGCGAAACGTCACAGTGCCACCTAGCGGACTCCGGCGGCAGCGGTTCGTGCGCGGGGCGGGTAGCCGTCAAGGCGAAGCGCACCAAGAAGAAGACGACGGTAACCTCGAGGGAGCCGAGAGACACCGGAGCCGACCTCGCGTGTGCCGGGTTCAGCTTCGTCGCCGACGGCTCGTCGGGACCGGAAACCGCCTTCGAGGAGGTGATGCCGCGACGCAAAGTGAAACAGCTGAAGCGCGAACGCCATCAGAACCCGCCGCCGCCCCCGCTGCCACCACCGCCGCCCGACAAGACGTGTCCACGAAAGAGCTCGCCTTCCCGCAAGGAAGCACCCCAGCTGCCGTCCGCCAAGCCCGACGTCCCGTCGACGTCATCGCCGCCCTACCGCCGGACCGGCAGCGACGCCAGTTCCGACCGCCCGGCGACGCCAGAGTATTGGGACGTCGACGAGGTGTCGCACGAGCGCCAATCGTCGACGGCCGACGCAGCGGCAGATGAGCCGGGGAGACAGGCCGGAATCGAGTGGCTGCCTGAGCTGATCATGCTTGGCGGCGACACTAAGCTACCGCGGCATCTGGCCGAGCCGTCGGTGAAACGCGACGAGGCGGCTTTCATCTTCGCGACGACGACGGCGTGTGGGCTGGGGAGCGTGGCTTTAAACGTGATCTCTCCGCTGCAGCCGTCCGTCACGACGGATGGGGCGGCCGCCAAGAAGCAGCGGGTCATCGTGAGCGTGCTCAACAAGAATCTCAGCGAGGAGTCGATCGGCGACCTTGGCGGGCTGACGAAGGCAGACAGGGGCGACGACAAGGCGATGACGGTGATGGCGTGGCAGGCTAGCACGCAGGACAATACCATTGCCACGTGGGCCGACATGCTCAAGGTTGGTGTGACGCCTGTAGAACCTGTCGTGTGCTGGGTTTGTTTTCATAAATAACGTCGTTCACGTCATTCCCATGTGTTCCTTCGTAATTGACATAATTGAGGCCTCATAACCATTGCAAAGGCCTGTTTACATGAGCGATGTGTCGGACGACGCCGTGTGTAGACACCTCGGACCTAGATCTTGACATGCCTTTCCCAATTTGAGCTTTGATGAATTGTCACAACGGACGGCGTCTGTCAAGTTGGATCCAGCCTCAATTCCACCGACACAATCGTTGATCTCGCTAATCGGTCTCGCGATGGTGTTCACACGACTTGCAACGCGACCGCGCGTTACCGTGTCGGCCGACCAATTGGGCAATTCATCGCTTATGCAAACCGGCCTTAACGACCCGTTCACACGAACGATTATTTGCCCAGTTGTTCGGGCGACGCCCTATTGCATGACAAACTGATTGGCGCTAATCACCACTTCAGGTACACGTGCACTTGGTCGGTTGGTTGGTCACTTGCTTCAAACTGTCGCTCGACAGATGCCCAAGACCGACCAATCGGATAACTATTCGCTCGTGTGAACGGGTCTTAAGACTATGTAACTTGTCCTTGTAGGGCGCCGTGTCAGAGCTGGCGGTGGTCAGCGAGCGGCAGTCGTTCAGCGGCGGTCGCGTGTACGAGTGCGAGAAGACGAACACGTTCACGGCGTGTCCAACGACGCCAGGGGGCAGCGCGGCGCCGAGGTACCCGGCCGGCCGGCCGTGGACGACGCGCGAGAAGACGAGCGGCTTCAACAAGGGCAAGAAGATCGGCCACCTGCCGCCGCGCTTCCAGCGCAAGTACACGCTGGAGCAGCCCCGCGCCGCGGCCGCCGCAGCCGCCGCGGCCGCCGCCGCCGTCGCCGCCATCGCCGCCACGCCCAACGATGACGACGACCCGACTGGCCTGTTCGAGGGCGGCAGCGCGAAGAAAGCAAAGAACCGGCGGCTGCACCGCGGCATGACGCTGCCTCTGCAGACGTTCCTGAAGCTCGACAACGAAACGGACGGCACCGTCGCTGGCGTCGCCGGCAAGGAGGCGCAAGACCGGCCACACAAGCCGAGCGAGCTGGCGGCGACGGCGCGCACTCTCGGCCACGTCGCGTCGGCACTGCTCGCCCAGATACCGCAAAGAGTGGCCAATGTACCCGCTTCCCCGTCATTCGGCCTCGCGACGATCGGGGGCTCTGCGGACGGCGGGACGAAGCAGGTAACGGCCGCGTTGTCGGCGAGTCTACCCGGGGTGATGTACGCCCGCACCGTCACCTGCCCCAGTGCACAGCGCCCCTTCTACGCCTGTCGCGCTATCCGTCAGGTGGCGCCATTGACGCCCTCTAGCGGCCACCAGCTGGACCACGGAGACGCGGCGGTGGCGGCGGCGCGCAGTAGTCTGATTGACCTGCGCCACTTCGTCGTTCCGCCCGACAGCGACATCGAGTTCGCGCGCCTCACGCCCGACCCGGACTCGCTTTACGACGACAGCAACGGCGGCAGCGGTGCCAACAGTAGCGGCAGCCCGGGGACGTACTTCATGGGCGTCCGGCGCGACTGGTTCGGCGACGGCCGCGCGCTCCTCGTGCCGACCGACGCGTTGACGGCGCTCGTGCAGGCGCAGATCGCGCTCGTGCGGCGGGACGGCGACGAGATCTACGGCTACGACCACGCGCCCAGACTGCCGCCGGTGCCGCCGCCGCCGCCGCCGCCGCCACCACCACCGCCGCTGCCGCCGCCGCAGTCATCGCAACCCCGGCCGTCCTCCGACGACCTAGCGGCGGCTGGAGACGACGGCACGACCTCGTCGACTGCCGACGGCACACCGGCGCACTTCTGGCTGCCGTCCGGCATCGACGTCGACTCCGATGACTCCGACTCGGACGTCGACAACAGCGAGGTGTCTGCGATCCTCGCCGGCGACAATCGTGGCGGGGCGACCCTGGCTCTCAGCAGGCATAGTCACGCCGTCGTCGCTCCACGCCCCACCTTCACCGACCAGCGGCCGCCGCACACCTGCCGCATGCCTGACACCGCCTACGGCCGTGGACTGTACGTAGTCGGTCGGGACATATTCGCCGGGTCCGCCCTGTTGAACTCGAGGGCCGTGCAGGTAAGTTGAGCCTATTTCGTCTGTTGCACGGTCTTCCGAGGTGCTATGTCGGCCCCAAGTGTCACTCATTGTGATATAGCAGATAAGAGGTAATGTCGTTCAAATGGTGATACAAACATGAAACTTGGCATACGCAGTCTCACTGGGTCAATCTTCAAATCCAATCGATTACCCACTTGAACATCCAAGATAGCGGCCATTTTTCACGAAGGCCGCCATGTTGAAAAATCTTCGCTATCTTGAATATTTTCAAGTGGCTAATCGATTGGACTTGAAGAATTGCACAATACGAATATCCGTGGCAAACGTCATACTTGTATCACCATTTGAACGATTCTCCGCTATTATCTGCTCTGCCATTGCTCTACTTTTTTGAAAAAGCAACGTTTTGGCGAATAAATTCCCATCACGGTAATACAATTCACGGCTTGACACGTACGTATGATATATTCGTCACAAAATATGATAATTCGCAATGGTTTCCCAGCTTGTTCTAATCCGGTCTGGGGGACTGAACTGGGAAACAATCTATATAACATGGCCCCCTTTGGTTGAATATAAAAAAATTTCCTTATTTTTCCGTTGAGCATAGTAGTATGGATGACTAGGCTTGGCCCACCTTTGGCCTTCCCAGTGCAAGATCTTGATATGAAATGGAGGAGATGATTATCGTCTGTAGTGGAAGGGCGCCAAGCGCCAACTGGAAGCGACGACCGACGACTGTGCACGCGCAGCGAATCAGCGTATGACAACTTCCGGGGCCAGCGGCGGCTGCGGTGGCGGCGGTGGCGCCCTGCTGAAGGTGGCGTCCGCCAGCCGGTGGTGGCCGCGAGCCCAGCACTTGCTCTCACTGCCGTTGGTCCTGAAGGAGAGAGTCGGTAGACTACTGCTGGCCAAGCGGCACGAGGACTTCACTCTCGACCAAAGGTGTGTGTGAGTGTGCGTGCATGCGTGCCTCACTCGCCATCACGCTTAGTATGAGCCTTAATTCCTTAACTTTGTATTTCTGTTTCGGGATAACTTGTGTGCGTACGTGCACGGGTGAATGGTTCGTGTAAGATAGTATTGAAACTTCATAAGCACGAGCACCCAATTGTTTGGAATTTACTGTACACGTCGGAACTATATAATTCCTGGGCCGTGTAGTTGTAGGGGCAATGTCGTGATGGTAATGGTGCGTGGACCGTGTAGTAGCAGGGGCAGTGTCGTAATGGTGATGCTGCGTGGGCCGTGTAGTGGCAGGGACGGTGTCGTGATGGTGATGATGCATGGGCCGTGTAGTTGCAGGGGCGGTGTCGTGATGGTGATGATGCATGGGCCGTGTAGTGGCAGGGGCAGTGTCGTGATGGTGATTATGCATGGGCCGTGTAGTTGCAGGGGCGGTGTCGTGATGGTGACGATGCATGGGCCGTGTAGTTGCAGGGGCAGTGTCGGGATGGTGATGATGCATGGGCCGTGTAGTGGCGGGGCAGTGTCGTGATGGTAATGATGCATGGGCCGTGTAGTGGCGGGACAGTGTCGTGATGGTGATTATGTATGGGCCGTGTAGTGGCAGGGGCAGTGTCGTGATGGTGATTATGCATGGGCCGTGTAGTTGCAGGGGCGGTGTCGTGATGGTGACGATGCATGGGCCGTGTAGTTGCAGGGGCAGTGTCGGGATGGAGATGATGCATGGGCCGTGTAGTGGCGGGGCAGTGTCGTGATGGTAATGATGCATGGGCCGTGTAGTGGCGGGACAGTGTCGTGATGGTGATGATGCATGGGCCGTGTAGTTGTAGGGGCAGTGTCGTGATGGTGATGATGCATGGGCCGTGTAGTGGCAGGGGCAGTGTCGTGATGGTGATTATGTATGGGCCGTGTAGTTGCAGGGGCGGTGTCGTGATGGTGACGATGCATGGGCCGTGTAGTTGCAGGGGCAGTGTCGGGATGGTGATGATGCATGGGCCGTGTAGTGGCGGGGCAGTGTCGTGATGGTAATGATGCATGGGCCGTGTAGTTGTAGGGGGCAGTGTCGTGACAGTGATGATGCATGGGCAGTGTAGTGGCAGGGGCAGTGTCGTGATGGTAATGATGCATGGGCCGTGTAGTTGCAGGGGCGGTGTGGTGATGGTGATGATGCATGGGCCATGTAGTTGCAGGGGCGGTGTGGTGATGGTGATGATGCATGGGCCGTGTAGTTGCAAGGGCGGTGTGGTGATGGTGATGATGCATTGGCCGTGTAGTTGCAGTGGCGGTGTGGTGATGGTGATGATGCATGGGCCGTGTAGTTGCAGGGGCGGTGTCGTGATGGTGATGATGCATGGGCCGTGTAGTTGCAGGGGCGGTGTCGTGATGGTGATGATGCAAGGGCCGTGTAGTTGCAGGGGAGGTGTGGTGATGGTGATGATGCATGGGCCGTGTAGTTGCAGGGGCGGTGTCGTGATGGTGATGATGCATGGGCCGTGTAGTTGCAGGGGCGGTGTCGTGATGGTGATGATGCATGGGCCGTGTAGTTGCAGGGGCGGTGTCGTGATGGTGATGATGCATGGGCCGTGTAATTGCAGGGGCGGTGTGGTGATGGTGATGATGCATGGGCCGTGTAGTTGCAGGGGCGGTGTCGTGATGGTGATGATGCATGGGCCGTGTAGTTGCAGGGGCG
Source organism: Lamellibrachia columna (assembly GCA_963662155.1). Lineage (NCBI taxonomy): Eukaryota > Metazoa > Annelida > Polychaeta > Sabellida > Siboglinidae > Lamellibrachia > Lamellibrachia columna. The sequence continues at coordinate 41,191,687 of OY759267.1, forward strand.
GTGTCGTGATGGTGATGATGCATGGGCCGTGTAATTGCAGGGGCGGTGTGGTGATGGTGATGATGCATGGGCCGTGTAGTTGCAGGGGCGGTGTCGTGATGGTGATGATGCATGGGCCGTGTAGTTGTAGGGGGCAGTGTCGTGATGGTGAGGATGCATGGGCCGTGTAGTTGCAGGGGCGGTGTCGTGATGCTCGGCCTCATGGACGACCGTTATCAGGTGGCGGTGAAGCGCGTGTTGCGACATGAGTTCCACGGCATCAAGGCGGCGCTCTCTCTCTTGCTGGCCAACCGGCTGCAGCACAAGAACGTCTTGCCCTACCTGGTGAGACTTCAGTAGTTACAAATTACCAGCACACTGACAAGTCCCGCCAAAAAGGTATAAAAAGTGGCCGTTCGTGTGTGACCCAACAACACGAAGAGATGTTTTTCGGTAAATTTCCAAATGCGTTTTCGAACGTATTTGAATAGAACTGGGACGGATCTTTGCAGCAGTAAAACATAATTATTTAGATACGCAATGTATAACCGATTTACGTGCAATGCAGGTTAACTAATGAAACCTGTGATTCCGTATCCTTAGTTATGGGTCATTAGGTATCAGTTTGGGTATCGTTACATTGAGATGGTAACGTGTGGCGTAGCTCAATGAAGAACACGGCGTGTTCGGTTACATCTTCACGTTGTGTTCAGATGGTCACGTATACGTGTTGTAACGCATGGAAGGGGACGGCGTGTTCGGTTATATTGTCAAGTTGCATTAGCACGGTCACGTATACGTGTTGTAGCACATGGAAGAGGACGGCGTGTTCGGTTACATCGTTACGGAGTTGTGTGAGTGCAATCTCGACACGTTCGTCACTCAGCTACGTAAAAGCGGATCTGTCAATCAACGGCTGGCAATGGGCGTGGCCAGGGATATGCTGGAGGGGGTTCACTACCTGCATCAACGCGGTGTGCAACTCGGACGACTCAAGGTGGGCATCACAGCTCCCATTCACACCCCGTGTTTATCCACCCCAGGGCCCCTGTCCAGACCCGCACACATCTCCCACAGACATCTATCAACCAAACAGGCCCGTCCTCAACACCCCGGTATTTAGTAGCTGACAATATTCCCTGTATCGTTTCAGTACGATGTCTTTCTTTCTTTCCCTCTGTTTCTTTCCCTATGTTTCTTTCCCTCTCCCTTTCTTTCTTTCTTTCTTTCTTTATCTCTTTCTTTCTTTCTCCCTTTCTTTCTTTCTTTCTTTCTCCCTTTCTTTCTTTCTTTCTTTCTCCCTTTCTTTCTCTCTTTCCCTCTGTTTCTTTCCCTCTCCCTTTCTTTCTTTCTTTCTTTCTTTCTTTCTCTCTCTCTCTCTCTCTCTCTCTCTCTCTTTCTTTCTTTCTCTCTCTCTCTCTCTCTCTCTCTCTCTCTCTTTCTCTCTTTCTTTATTTATCTCTCTCTCTCTCTCTCTCTCTCTCTCTCTTTCTCTCTCTCTTTCTCTGTTTCTTTCTTTTTTCTCTCTTTCTTTCTTTCTTTCTTTCTTTCTTTCTCTCTCTCTCTCTCTCTCTCTCTCTCTCTCTCTCTCTCTTTCTTTCTTTCGTTCTTTCTTTCTCTCTTTCTCTCTTTCTCTCTTTCTTTCTTTCTTTCTTTCTTTCGTTCTCTCTCTCTCTCTCTCTCTCTCTCTCTCTCTCTTTCTTTCTCTCTTTCTTTTTTTCTTTCTTTCTTTCGTTCTTTCTTTCTCTCTTTCTTTTTTTCTTTCTTTCTTTCGTTCTTTCTTTCTTTCTCTCAATTGACAGTCCGGCGTTCTAACCACCGGGTCACAACGTCCCACTGTCTGTGTGTACCTATAGCAGCCAGGCCGCCGTTACACTGTCTGATGTATACATAGAGCAGCTAGGCCGCCGTGACACTGTCAGGTGTATTCTTAGAGCAGCCAGGCCGCCGTTACACTGTCTGATGTATACGTAGAGCAGCCAGGCCGCAGTGACACTGCCTTTGTATACGTAGAGCAGCTAGGCCGCCGTGACACTGTCTGATGTATTCTTAGAGCAGCCAGGCCGCCGTTACACTGTCTGTGTATACGTAGAGCAGCTAGGCCGCCGTGACACTGTCAGGTGTATTCTTAGAGCAGCCAGGCCGCCGTGACACTGTCTGTGTATACGTAGAGCAGCCAGGCCGCCGTTACATTGTCTGATGTATTCTTAGAGCAGCCAGGCCGCCGTGACACTGTCTGTGTATACGTAGAGCAGCTAGGCCGCCGTTACATTGTCTGATGTATTCTTAGAGCAGCCAGGCCGCCGTGACACTGTCTGTGTATACGTAGAGCAGCTAGGCCGCCGTTACATTGTCTGATGTATTTTTAGAGCAGCCAGGCCGCCGTGACACTGTCTGTGTATACGTAGAGCAGCTAGGCCGCCGTTACATTGTCTGATGTATTCTTAGAGCAGCCAGGCCGCCGTGACACTGTCTGTGTATACGTAGAGCAGCTAGGCCGCCGTTACATTGTCTGATGTATTCTTAGAGCAGCCAGGCCGCCGTGACACTGTCTGTGTATACGTAGAGCAGCTAGGCCGCCGTGATACTGTTTTACGTATACCTCAAGCAGCTAGACCGTGATACTGTATGTGTATACGTAGAGCAGCCAGGCTGCTGTTACACTCTCTGACGTATACGTAGAGCAGCTAGGCCGCCGTGACACTGTCTGTGTATACATAGAGCACCCAGGCCGGATTGACACTGTCTGATGTATGCCTAGAGCGGCCAGGCCACCGTTACACTGTTTGTGTATACGTAAAGCAGCTAGGCCGTCGTGACACTGTCTGGCGTATACGTAGATCAGTTAGGCCACCGTGACACTGTCTGACCTATACGTAGATCAGCTAGGCCTCTGTGACACTGTCTGACGTATACCTAAAGCAGCTAGGCCGCCTTGACACTGTCTGACGTATACCTAGAGCAACTAAGCAGCCGTGACACTGTCTGGTGTATACGTAGAGCAGCCAGGCTGTCGTGACACTGTCTGACGTATACCTAGAGCAACTAGGCCGCCGTTACACTTTCTGTGCCTATCTTTCAACAGCCACAAAACATCCTGCTCGATATTTCCGGCCGTATCCGGGTCTGTGACTTTGGCCTGCCGCCCCACGTCGATCCGACAGACGCTGGACTGACGTACACACGCGGCATTGGTGAGTGGTACTTCCGCCTACGACCATCGCTCCAGAGATTTTAATAATTTGACAAAATACACCTATGCTTCCCGAAATGCAACCGTCATGCAGCGATGACGTAGCTGATGACAGACGATCTACGACGGCGAACAACCAGCCGGAGAATATGTCACGCCATGTATTAAATGTCCGTGCGGATGACTATATAATATAATAAACAATGTATATGTGTGAATAGTTTACACTCTCTCTGATGTATACAAGTATTATGTGCAGTCGATTTAAAGCGAAACAAAAGTCGTGGTTTGGGGGCTATGCACCTAAAAGAGATAATAAAAACTAACCATGTGCAACTAAAATCAAGAATATATCTTCAGTGGTTGACTCGGTGTGTGTTCTAAAAGTGGCAGATTCCGGTCATTCATGACCGAATGACCGAAGGCTGGCATGTCAACGAGCGCGACCGATAAGCGCATGCACACTTCTAGTGAATCGGGTAACCTAGACTACAAGTGACGTATTAAGGGAGGCCTACATACACAGAAACAAACGCAGTCGCAAACAAAAAGTGTAATTTTGCCACAAAGAGGACTAGTTTAGTAAACAAAACATAAGTTGAGTTTGGACGCATAATAGCACGGCCATATCCTAAAGGCGTGTATAGGAATAGGTGTATACAAATATATTTTCATTTGGCAAGCGAATATTGCCAGAATACGACACTCGAGACGAAGGGTTATCTAATAGTATGGCGCGGCCCATGGAATTAAGATGTTGTTTGTTCAACAAGGTTTTCCTAGTAAACCACTGGTTTCGATATTCTTAATTGAAGTTACAAATGGTTATGTTTTAATAACTCTTATTGGTGCATCGGCCGAAAACCATTACTTTTGTTTCGTTTTATTAAAAGAGTGTGTATTTCTGCAAAAAAAACAACCTCCGCTCATGCGTGAAAGTTGCTCATAATCACCCCTGCTACAACTTACATTTGATGTGCAGATTCGGCACCTCTTTATTTCATTTGGTAAGTTCCTATTTTTTATCAAGAAATATCTCAATTTAAGTTGCGTACAATTACGGATAGTATATGTATCGAACATGTGTCTAGAAACACAATAGCGTTCGTTATTGCTATGTTGTGTTGAAGGCGGCGGTAATTACTGGCATTCGTCGGAGAGCGTGCAGGGCGCACAAACTCTGCAGACCGACCGCTCCATCGGCTTCAAGTCAGACTTACAGGTAAGGAGAGAACAGGTAACTCACCTTTAAGTCGGACCTGCAGGCATGAGTAGTAGATGGTGTTGTACGTCTTAGTCATACAACCGTGCAAACAGGGGGCGAGGGTGCCAACGATTAAGTATGTATCGCACACTATTTCTCTTCGTTCATTTCGATTGAAATTATTCTCTCTGTCTTCATACGTTTGTTCCGGAGCTGGGCGTCAAATAATATCAGCGTTATGGTCGTGTCCTCCCCGTTACTAGCCTTATTATTTAGTGCCAACATGCACCACTGAAATGTCATTAAGCTTGAAGGCTAGGCGTATCGTGTAGTCGCCCACCATTGACGCCGTTTGACCGTTCCGTGTGCTGTGGCCAGATCTTTAATTTACTTCCGGGTTCAGGTCATACTAATAAAGTGCCAGTGATGTTGACACCTTGAACAAACAGTCATGGAAAGGGAAACGGGTACTTTTGCAGACTACGACAGTTCTGCTGCGCACGTGCTTAAATTTCTAGTTGTAGGTTGTGTGTGGAATTGCTTTGCCGACTTTTAGCAGGGGTATCAATGGGGAAAACAATTGTAGTGTTGCATCTGCCGCTGCAGGTGGCCGGCATGCTCATTTACTACATCCTGACGGGTGGCGAGCACCCGTACGGAGCGTCGTCCTTCGACATCGAGGTGAACATCGCCCGCGGCTCGCCCAAGCTGCGCCGCCTCACTCCCGAGGCCGACGACCTGCTGCGGTCCGTGCTCACGACGACACCCAAGAGTCGGCCGACTGTTGACGAGCTGCTCAGGTCCCGGAGCCTTCTTGCTCACCTTACTCACTCTGTCGCCGAGGAACAATGGAGGAAAAAGAACACCAGCTTCAACGAAGTTTTAAGTGCAGAACGGCACAAGAACCTTACATATTGGAGGATGTTGAGTTGTTGCTGTACTTGCAGGAGTTCTAGTGTAAGTTGAATTACAAACTGGAGTATAGTGAGCAAGCAACCGACGTGGACGCATGAACAGGTATTGTATCACCTACAACTTACATGAACAGGTAGTGTATCACCCCTGTCACAACGATTTTACACGTCTTTATTTCACTTGGTAAACTCCAGTGGCAAGTGTGATATGCTGAGTCACTGCTGGGAAGTACTAGAACAGTGGCCCCACTGTTGGGGAGTACTACAACCGTGGTGCCACTGTTGGGGAGTACTACAACCGTGGTGCCACTGTTGGGGAGTACTACAACAGTGGCGCCACTGTTGGGGAGTACTACAACAGTGGCGCCACTGTTGGGGAGTACTACAACCGTGGTGCCACTGTTGGGAAGTACTAGAACAGTGGCGCCACTGTTGGGGAGTACCACAACCGTGTTGCCACTCACCATATCACCATTGCCACAACGTGATTATAAGTTCAAAATGGACAGTTTGCGGAGTTATACAAATTTACGGCGTGTTACGCATGGCATTTGTGCACTTACTTCCATACAAAATACGAACGTTATCGTGCTTCTTATAAAATGTAAACACAAAAATGCAATTTACGCAATTGAAATTGAGACATTTCTTGGCAAACATTTGGAGTTTACCAAATGAAATAAAGATATGTAAATTCTGCACATACATGTAAGTTGTAGGTGATACAATAATGTTCACGCGTCCACGTAGGTTGCATGCTCACTATACTCCAGTGAGGAATTCAACTTACACTAACACTCAAGTAAGTGCGGCAAGAAATCAACTTCCTAATTATGTGCGGTTCTTGTGCCGTTCTGTTCTTTAAACTTATTTGAGGCTGGTGTTGTTTTCCTTCAGGATGCCTCAGTGTTTTCTCTAAATCTTAAACTTGGTATAGTCGGATTCGTCCGCGCACCGAGCGCTTTGATATTAGTCGATGAGCAACTTCTTACGAGATTTAGAATGTAGGCTTCAGTGGCATCCCATCGTATCAGTCTAGGTTAAACATGTACCCCATCGTATCAGTCTAGGTTAAACATGTACCCCATCGTATCAGTCTAGGTTAAACATGTACCCCATCGTATCAGTCTAGGTTAAACATGTACCCCATCGTATCAGTCTAGGTTAAACATGTATCCCATCGTATCAGTCTAGGTTAAACATGTACCCCATCGTATCAGTCTAGGTTAAACATGTACCCCATCGTATCAGTCTAGGTTAAACATGTACCCCATCGTATCAGTCTAGGTTAAACATGTATCCCATCGTATCAGTCTAGGTTAAACATGTATCCCATCGTATCAGTCTAGGTTAAACATGTATCCCATCGTATCAGTCTAGGTTAAACATGTACCCCATCGTATCAGTCTAGGTTAAACATGTATCCCATCGTATCAGTCTAGGTTAAACATGTATCCCATCGTATCAGTCTAGGTTAAACATGTATCCCATCGTATCAGTCTAGGTTAAACATGTACCCCATCGTATCAGTCTAGGTTAAACATGTATCCCATCGTATCAGTCAAGGTTAAACCAGAGTAGTTTATGCTGGAAGCGGTGTATAAAGAGGCATTTCTGAAACTGGGGTCTAGGGAAACCCATTTGCCAGCAATCGACCACGATTGTCCAGCGTACGTTTGCTAAATATTTTTACTACGTATCATGGGACGGTGTACGATGAGACGTTGTATATTGGGGCGTTGTACGATAGGACTTTGTACGGGGTGGCGTTGTGCGATGGGGCTTTGCACGTCAGTGACCGTCGCTGTTCTCTCGCAGACATCCGTTCTTCTGGGACGAGCGCAAGCGCTTCGGCTTCCTTATGGCTGTCTGCCAGGAACTCAGCCAAGACCACGCCAACAAGTAAGTGCAACCTTGCTTCCCAGGCATCACGTCTCATGTTCCCCGACCTCACGTTCCACGTTCCCCCGACCTCACAATCTCCGTACAACGAACTCAATACAACTAGGTCATCACATAGTTCAAAAAAGGAAAGCTCAATATAGAGAGTTCAATGCAGAGAGCTCAGCACAGAGAGCTCAGCACAGAGTGTTCCATATAGAGAGTTCAGTACACAGAGCACATAATAGAGTGTTGAATACAGAGAGTTCAGTACGTACAGCCCAGTGCAGAGAGCTCAGCGTTTACTGTAGAAAACTCAGCTTCTTGTAGAACACTGGCCAGTACTTCTGAGGAGTGAAACGGTCAGGGTTGTGTGCGCATGGAGTGACCGCTGCTAATGCGTCATCCGCCCCAGTCATCCGTTGTCCGTTGTTTTACGTTGTTTTAACACAGACGAGCCGCAAACCTCGTCGGCTTCCGCACAAATCGGTCTGGGAGCGTTTTGTGCGGAAGCGGATGATGTTAGCATTAATGTTAGAGTTTGCTTGAATTCATAATTTGTTCTTGTGAGCGGATTGGGCATAACGGTTGTGACGACCCGGCTTTTATGTTACAGAGATTCGTCATTTGTGAAGAAGTTCGAAGGCATGACCGCCGGCGTGTGTACAAACTGGGTACGTCCAACGTTGCGGTGACGTCATTGTTACGTAGCTAAACAACCATATCACGCGGCTTACTTGACGTGGGCCACACAGTGGCGCCACTCAGCATATCACCACTGCCACAACTTGATTATAAATTCAAAATGAACATTTGCGGAGTGGTTTAAAGGATTGGTTGACTGGGCAACGTCATTGTTGTATACGAACTGTTACGTCTAGTTTAAAGGATTGGTTGACTGGGCAACGTCATTGTTGTATACGAACTGTTACGTCTAGTTTAAAGGATTGGTTGACTGGGCAACGTCATTGTTGTATACGAACTGTTACGTCTAGTATAGTCTCCAACAAAAACTAACGTCATTGTATTTCTAGACAAATTGTCAATACAAGTACTATCCACATATATATCCACAAATATCCATAGCATGAAATTTATAAGTCAATTACGAGTTTACCAAATGAAATAAAGATGTGCAGAATCTGCACATGTAATGTAAGTTGTGGTAAGGGTGATATGGCAAATTGTCACGCATGCACGGGTGTTAGGTTTTGAGCTTGCGTTTCCAGGTCTTTCCATCTACGTTCTGCTATTGCCACCTTTCTGCTTCACTTCTCCGTGCCAGATGTTTCTCGGTCTTCCCCGTTTTCAGTTGCCATGAAATTTTACATGGTCGCGGCCCTGATGCGTTTCGTAATAAAACAAGTAATCACAATTATAATACTGATACATAAATTACTGTAGTACCTTTTGGTTACATCGTTCACTAAACTATTAGCGAGGAACACCGTATTTACAACATTTACGTGCTTAACCTGACAAAACTGTCGACTCTTATCACTTGTAACGTGGTGAATGTTGATTGGTCAGATGCAGGAACTCGACACAGAACTAGTTCGAGAAGCGGAGATGCTGCGCGGCGGTGCTCGGCCATACCAGAACTCCGTGTCTGATCTTCTGCACTTCGTCGAGACGATCAACACCTGTTTCAGCAATCTGTGAGTTTGGATACACCTCACATCACTCTCACTTCACCCATCCCGTCGGGCATCGTGGCCCCTAAGAATGCAATGCTCACTCTCGCTCTCGCTCTAGCTCTCGCTCTCTTTCTCTCTCTCTCTCTCTCTCTCTCTCTTTCTCTCTCTCTCTCTCTCTCTCTCTCTTTCTCTCTCTTTCTCTCTCTCTGTCTCTTCCTCCCCCCCTCTCTCTCTCTCTCTCTCTCTCTCTCTCTCTGGCATGAAACAATATTGATTAGATTGAGATATATAAAGGCATTTCACAAAATATTGCTCTCTCTCTCTCTCTCTCTCTCTCTCTCTCTCTCTCTCTCTCTCTCTCTCTTCTCTCTCTGCCTCACTAGTGAACAATAGGACGCATTTATTTTCAACAAGCTGTAAAGTTACAGCCATATCTTTTAGATTGCGTTAATCAATCAAGACTTTATTCTGCACGCTACAGCTATGAGTCGGACAGTGATCCACGATAACAGAAGCAACAATAAACTACACAATACTGTTACGCAATGATACAGTTACGTACATAATAAATAACCACACACATTTTATTCATCCTGTTGGCCATGAGTGTGTGTAATACTGATCCGGTCTTGGCCCATCGGGTTCTAACGGCCGATCTGTTGTTGCAGGTCTGAGAAGTATCGTCGACTAGTGACCGAGCCTCACACGTTCTTTCTCCGCCGCTTCCCCGCCATCTTCATGAGCATCTACAAATGTGTCAAGGAGATATCCGGCTTTGGCCACCAGGTGGCGTGACAAGAAAATCTGTGGCGATCTACTGAAGTCTAGTTAATCGGTCTGTTATGTTTGTCGTGTTGACCGCGAGCGTTATTTGTTCTTGGCTGCATCAACCCTGCGGTCGACCACAGTGTTTTTGCCTGACGTTTAATATTAGCTTTTAGTAGTCTCATTGATGAAATTCGTATGTTTTCTCTCGCTCGCGTCTTCCCGTGTTGCTGTGGTGCGCTACCAGCCTCCACTGACCCACACTCATCGACGCCACATCACCACTGCCACAACGTGATTATACATTCGAAATGGGCGGCTTGCTGAGTGGTATAAACGACTGGCATGCTGGGAGACGCCATTGTTTACTACTTGTTGCATATAGAATATGTGCACTTTATATACGTATCCATAAAACACGAACGTTATCGTGTTTCTAGTCAAATCTCAACACAATATGCTATCCCCAATTAAGAGTTTTGAGAGATAATGAGATAAAGTAAAATTTGCTTATAAAGGTAAGTTGTAGCAGGGGTGATGAAATAAATTAGTACGCATGCGTGGGGGTTGTCGCCTACCCAGCAGACTTGGCACGCGTGTATACTAGTGCACACGCCTACACTCGCGTTACCCGCGTCGAACCACTCGGTAACGTCGAAAACAACGACTGGTCCGGACCAACATAGAAACTCACACCTCCGCTTTAAATGCCCTGCACACACGCCGCATGCAGCCGTCGGAGATTGAGTTCCCAGTGCGGGTGATAGGGCTTCACTCGATCCACTTCATGTTCGCCATGTTGGAATACACGAGAGCTGGAGGGCGACATACAGACCTTAATCGCTTCTGGTTCCTGACCGGCTGCTTTATTGGCTTGTGAGCGTCAGTGAAGACGTGGTAGTAGGAGTAGGACGCCACTCCGGCGTCGGCCATGACGCTGGACGTCAAGGCGTCGGACCGAGGCCGTAGCGGCAGTGAACGGGCGCCGGACTGTTGCGTGCTGCGGCGCTCCATCGGCACAGGGTCTCGCTGCCAAGCCGGTCTCTGCTCCGTCAACGTCATGCTGACGGGCGACTCGGGGGATGGGTCGGGCGGAAACACGGTCTGACCGCCTTGGTGAGCAGACGGCACACCATGGCACAATGGCGGAATGCAGGGTGGCATTTTCCAAGCGCTTCCGTCGGCGCGTAGCGGCCAATTCCGAGCCCCGGAGAACTCGAACGGCCACGGTCTGTACACACGGCCTGCAGTGGCCGCCGAGTGCGAGCGATGACTGCCCTCCGACACCCAGGCCGGGTGGATCGAGTAGTCAGAGCGATTAGGCCATGTCGTCTGTCAAATACATGCACACTGTATCAGGTAGCTACGTGGGATCGATCGAGGGGGTCGGGTATTGGTGAAAGACTTCGGTTGTAGGGAGAACGCGCTGTATCAGTGGGGCGACGGAATATAATTAACATTGGGAATTGGGCGGGTCCCACTGATAGAAGAACGTTGCCGATTTGGTGCAAATAATGCCTGCTACGATGTTTGTATTTTGAGGTTAATAACTATGTATGTAATTCGTGTGTGTGTGTATGTGTGTGTGTGTGTGTGTGTGTGTGTGTGTGTGTGTGTGTGTGTGTGTGTGTGTGTGTGCGTGCGTGCGTGCGTGCGTGCGTGCGTGCGTGAGTGCGTGCGTGCGTGCGTGCGTGCGTGCGTGCGTGCGTGTGTGCACGCGACTACACATGACACGTACACACACACACACACACACACACACACACACACACACACACACACACACACACACACACACACACACACACATACACATTTTATTTATATATTATTCATTCATTGTTTATCCACGAGGCAGGATTGTAAACTGGCACGTCACTGATAAATATTGTAAAACTACTTACGAATTTAAAGGCAGTTCAAGAAATTAGTTCACGCTAGTTGAGTCGTGTGTGTATGACTAGGCTTTACAGAGCTTCTACGATAAGTAAGCCTGTCCAGACTAGCTTCACCTGCAGCGTTTATTCTGTCTTTAAACAGACACGTAGGCAATCATGCGTGAGTTCTAGATCAAGCGCCTGGATACAATGCATACATACTGAAATAATGTCTACATCTGATAAATAACTACATGCAGTAAATGACTGTCTTGATCTGATAAATAACGCATGCTGGTGTAATGTTCTACCTGAATAACATGCGCATGTTGAACGTTTTGTAGTTGGGTTTCACTGTGGGTATTAATGACGCAATCATTACGTAGGTTTTCAATACGCGATGGGTTACGAAGGTTGCTGTGGGGGTGGGGGGGTTATGTGTTGAGCATAAAACGTTGTATATTTTGAATGATGTGTTATCTGTTATAACGCCTTGTTGTCACAACTTTTCGTGGCTATTTTACATAATAAATAAATGTACGTACGGCAAAGAAGCTTGAACTGTTTTCGAAGTGTTTTTCGCGTAGTTTTTCTCCGTACCTGCCAACAGAACAAATATCGTGTGACTTGCCAGTGACGTCTGTCGGTCTGTCGGTCTGTCTATCTGTCTGTCTGTATGTCTGTCTGTCTGTATGCTTTATTGTTTTTGCAACAGTTAACGTTACAATAATTATAGTTCTGTCGGATTTAGATTTATAGTTGATGTTTTTTTTTTACGAAACGCACCCTGGCGGGATACTTCTTATTTATCGGCATAATATCTTTGTATATTGACAAATTGGTCATGACAGAGAATATCCTCTTTGGTAGGTTTGATTAAGCCTTGCGACTGATTTTGGCAAGGCGGTTGCATTAATGATTAATGGCTGCAATCGTCTCGGTAAGTACGAAATCACCACACAGCCTTCATTTAGCTCTGCGTCGATATGCTCGCACTATCTAGACAGTGTTTTGCAGTCCATTGATTGCAAGATTACATCAATATTTGCCTCGACGACTAGCAGTGTGAAGGTTGTCAACCAGGGCACCTTTTTTCTTTCTTGTATGGTGCATCGAATGCTGTTTACAAGTCGGAACCCCATATTCACGGTAAATACGATCACACGCGATAGCAGCGTTACATAAGTCCGCACACGACTTCAATTTACATAATACACAGCCGCACACTCGTTACTGACATTAATTATTTCGCTTCTGTGCGAAAACACGCATCTGAGTCATTATGCTTGCATACCATCAATTGGTGTCCGATGTAAAGGAACATCTGTAAAAGTTATATTTATGAATATACAATAATATGTTTATTGCATTACAGAGGACACTACCAGGCGGTTTAAGTGCATATACAGATTGGCATTTCGACCAATATATTTTCTTAAGACGAACTGGTAGGACAGGTGTAGCAAATCCATTTACGAAATCCTCAACTCAACTCAACTGCTTCACGAATTATGCATGCGCTCACAGTGGGATATCAGGCTAATTTACAAAGAGTCGAAATGTTGATAAATACGCAGTATGGCAATCAACTTAACTCATCCTGTCTGCATGTATCTCCCATCTAAACCGCCATGCAAGCCCCCTGCAGAGCAAGATAACATGGGGCCGCCAACACAAATGGACCAATCTGAACATACTGTCCGTCCAACGCACATGAGAAGACTGGCCAAGCTAGCGCTGACCACCTCCGTGGAAACTGCGTCCCTACGACCGTTCCGGTAAAATGATGAAGGAAGGAAGGAAGGGTGTGTGGGAGGACGGACGGACGGACGGACGGGATGAAGGAAGGAAGGACTGAATGATGGGATGAAGGAAGGAAAGATGGGATGAAGGACATATGGGGCGAAGGAAGGAAGGAGGAATGAAGGAAGGAAGGAACCTACCAGATGTGCGGCGGCCGGTTCCCTACTAACGTCGCCGTCATCGCGAGAGCGTGTGCCTTGAAACCAGGGTATTGGCTACAGTTCCTTTGAAGCCGCTCCGAGACGTCACGGTCTTCCAGAGAACCTGCTGTCGTAGACCGAAGACGCCACCGGGCCTGTACGCGTCCACGTCGGTGACAGATTGGACTCTTTGGACAGGTGGACGACGAAGGTGGGCTGGCTACCCGACGACTGTGGCTCGACGACGAAGCCAGCTGGCAGTCTCTCCTGATTTGGCTTTGACGCGCGTTGCCAAGCGGCGCTTGTCGGCGCCGCGATCAGCTCTAGGGCGCCGGTAAACATTGACTGCGCTCGCGTCACAAGCATTCAGCAGCGTTCACCGCGAGGACACATCATATATGTGTAGGGGAGACCGGGGCTAGTTGTATACAGGGGCAAGTTGTTACAGAATCGTTTTACGAAAACATAGCATACACGTGGAGATACCATCGACAGTAGTTGGTTGGAAGTCCACACACACTGTCGAAAAATCGGGAGTTAAGAAAACGAAATTAACGAGCTTAGCCAACGAGTTGTGTGTTAACAATGACTGAAAGAACAACACTTATTTAGCCACGACGTGTGAACGCTTTTATTTAACGTGTGAAGCCTAGCGTACTGGTTTATGATCAGTACTGTAAATGCTAGCAACGTCAAACAAAGTTAATTAAACGATGCGGTACCTCAGAAGGGCGGGCCACACATGTTGAAAAATGGTTGATTTGGTATACATGTATACTTCCCCTGGCATGATTATGTTACAACAAGTAACAGGGCTTACACACAGTTTTCCTCATACCACAATTTCTAGGTATGTGTTTTGTTATTTGCTATAGATGGTCGAGGGGAAAACGGCTGGTGAATATAAGCTTAATAATGGCTTTGTGAACACATTTGTTTTCTTCATTTTCCTGATTTTTGCTGGGAGCAAATTCTTTATTCGAACTGCTCTGGTGTAAATGAATAGTCTACCGCATTTATGTGATACCTACGGGCTAATTGTCCATGGTTTAGCGATCGGATTAGTAGGTATGTAGGAGGGCTGATCTTAATAGTGGCTTATCAACGGGAAGCCCTTATTGACACACATACGTTAGTAGTAGTCGTTTATTGACACACATAACTTAGCAGTGGTTTATTGACATACATGAGTTAATTGATTCGAACACAACACGGCCAACACAAGCGGTCGCCTCTCGGCATGTCGTCATTTGTTGCTCATAATCGCACGCAACGGTTCGAGAGCACAATGTGCCCCTTTCACCTCATTCATTGTTGACCGGGCGCGTTCAGGCCTGTACCACCAACCACAAGCGATCATGTGTGAATAGTTCAACTGATTCATAGTCGTTTTAAACATGTCTGCGTGTCATCCCACATACGTGCGTGCGTGTGTGTGTGTGTGCGTGTGCGTGTGCGTGTGCGTGTACGAGAGCATGGGGGGTGGGGGGATGGGGGGCGAGAACGTAGCCCTAATTGTTAATACTTTAATTTGTCCCTCTCGTAAAGGTAGCACAACCACGTCTGTCTTTTGTATTAGTAACCTGCAATTAATTAATGTGTAAAGGTGTCTGAAACATTATTTGTACTAAATACACGTGTATTCTATTCAGTGTTCATAGATGTGTACACCGCTAATGCCTTCTGTGTTTTTCACTGTAGTGGAGTAATTGGTAACGCCATCTAGCGGATACCTGTATACTGTGGAATATGATTATTTTGAAATCACTACTTTGGTGTGATGTCATGGCTTTATAGATCCAGTATCCTTTGTTTGTACGCAACACATATTATTATCAATGTATGAATATCATTAGGGAATGTCAACCCTGAAATTAAGATAGATGCACATTTGTTGTACTGTAGCACAATTGTATACTTACGTATATTGTTTGAGCGTGTTATATTCAGTAGAATTTGATGAAACTTAACCTAATGAAACTGGCTTTTGTTCCCCCAACTTAACCCAAATCTATGAAAGAAGTGTGCTTTGTCAACTGATCAATGTTGTGCATTGACATTATGCTGGAGTACATTCTGTAAACTACATCCAGCTCAACCTCAATCAGACCTATACTACATTATATATGTAATTGCATTTGGTATGTAGAATATTTAATGTGCATTTATTGCTATTTATTGGTAGTTTTCATTTTTGTACACATTACTTACTGTTCATTTACACCTATATTTTAATTTTCAGTTTTACATAAATAATCGGACATCAGCAGTTGATTAATTTGGACTTTGGGCTTATTTGGAGCTGTTGGTGTATTTTAAATTGCGACATATAGTGGCTATATGTTACATGTTAACATACTATCATGTTGTGAATTGCATTATTTGGATTAGGTACAAAACTTAGCCCCTATCCACAAACGTAAGCTCCACACCCTACTGGTCGTCCATATTTTAAAATGGGCCTATATACCTATATACCGAAACTATTTACCCAGAAAAACAAAAAACGGTATGTTGATGTAAGCACAATTGGTACTCGGATATCATTTAGTTCTTAAATTGGTCAAGTGGTTTCCCTTGTTACGTGAATGACTGCTTTCGTCAGCTTTAACCTGCGATCATAACATAAGTTACACTTTCAAATATTGGCGCCAGTGCCATTGGCATTACGTGAAGCCGAAGACCTTGAACTTCCACAACTTCCATTCGGTGTGTCCACGCCGGAAGCAAATGCCACAAGAAGAAAGCTGATGTCATTTAAAAGGCAGTTACATCTTATTTTGACCGGAATTCGCAACAGCGTCGTGACGTAGAACTCACTCGTGGTTGGACTTCTAGTAAAAACCACAATCTGGTTGGAATTCAGGTCGAATCGGTCATAATGTACCGCTGGTCACGCATGCTGCAGTAGCGCCACTGCTTCTCGACGGAGAGATCCGGAACGACGCAAGTAAACAAACAGGTGCGGAGCATGTGAGGACACGCGATCAAGTGGGTCGCCTAGATTATGATGCGAGTTTCACGCATGCTTTCATTTACTAGGTTGTGCTATGTGGATTTGTCAGCGTGTATGCTTAGCAGGTACGACGTAAACAAATATGTATGTGCGGTAATCAATCTCCTGTCTGAGTCCATAACTCCCTCCCTGTCTTTTTGTTTATATGAACGAACCATTGTCTGAAAATAAAATGTATTTATACAAGCAGTGTGCTAGTAATATATCAGGCTATTATAGTTGTTACATTTAAATTGGAGTTAACATTATAATATAGACCTTGCGATCCATGCATAATATATAATTGGTTTAGTAATATTCCATCATAATTACAACCTACAAGCTAGCATAACATAAATTAGGCAACGTTAATATTATATTAAATGTATTACACATAATTGGGCACACATTTGTAATGCATTTCACACAGTAAGAAATAGGAAACGTCTTGCCCCACATGCATGGGAACCATCTTGCCCCACATGCATGGGAACCATCTTGCCCCACATGCATGGGAACCATCTTGCCCCACATGCATGGGAACCATCTTGCCCCACATGCACAACGTAACGTGTTTCTTCTTAACACGATGTATTCAAAACCCAGCGCACTGTTGCCCATTTTGTATTGTGTGACCTGTTAACTAAATAATAATAATGTCATGGCACGAAGTAAGTTTATTATTCACGTCGTCATATAGTGAGTTGCACCATTTTTAATATTGGCGAAATATTAGATAATAATAAATGAATAATAAAAACAAAAAAACATTGATTTTTTTATGTCTGTCTCGTGGTGCAGAGCTTTCTGGTTGAGTTGGGTTGGGTTGGGTTGGGTTGGGTTGGGTTGGGTTGGGTTGGGTTGCGTATCCGATAGATGTTATTTTGCACCTAGATTTGGGAACGTTCAGAGTTTTATAGTTTGCATACTTCTTCGTGTATACGGTTACATGTTATCGTTAGTAAAAGTAATGGTTGTTAGATATTAATAAATTACATATATATATTAAAGATGAAAAAGAAAATTTATAAGCAAACCTAATTATGCTAATTTGTTATTGTTTTTTAAAACATTACCGTATAAACGATATGCTAAGGTATAAGACTTATTATGTTAGGGAAATAGCAAAATGTGTACGTGTCTGTGGAGACAGAATAATCTAACTAGTTACGAGGGAATGCATGGCTCGATAGGGTTTTGGATGTGTTTGTGTGAAGGTAAGCTATGTAAAAGTTGGCGACCCATTGATTAACCCTCATGTGTGTGCAATTTGTTTATTTATAATTATTATTTTCAACTTATTTATATATTTAACGTATTTATATTGTTAACTTATCCATATTTGTTTACTTAATTGTACAGTAAATTAAATGAAATAATAATTATAGTTATTCACTGTACACGTGAAAAAATGGAAGGATATACATTTGAGAACAATACTAGACAAATTATTGCAAAAAGTAAGTAGCTGGAGCATAAAATAATAACCCCAGGTTCACATATATAGGGTAAACTATTTGTCAATCCACAACGCCCTTAGTCAACAACCCCAGGTTATAATAATAATAAAAGTATTTATATACCGCCCGATCAATTAAGATTGCTCTCAGGTGCTTTAGTATCTCGTTACAGCCAGAGTCCAGGTCATAACGCCCCAACTGTAAGTGTATTGATTTGTGTATTCAGGCTTCCATGGTGACCGACAGCGGCGAATGTAGTGTTACGGCGACTGCGATTTGCTGAGTGGACATCGACAATGGAGTATTTGATGAGTACTTGAGTATATGCCCGATGAGGTAAATAATAAACAGATTAATCACGTGTCACGGTCAGTGTCGTCGACAAACGACCTCGCCAACGGACTTTCAGAGACAACGCCGTTGTCGCAGACACGCAGACACGAGATGGCCGTGCGACGGGAGACAGCGACTTTGTCACTGATCACGTATCTGTTGGTGTGCTGTTTCGCCGTGTCGTCATGGGTGGCCGTGTCAGGCCTCTGGGTTGAGCTTCCCCTGTTCGTGCAGGAGCTTCCCGAGGGCTGGGCGCTGCCCTCCTACCTCGTCATCATCATCCAACTGGCGAACATCGGACCGATCGTCTATGGCCTCGTAAAGTCCCGATTACGCTCGCGGCTCCCGGAGGCAGCAGCTGTGGGCGCAATCATCGCCACTGGCGCCGGGGCCTGTCTCCTGCTGGCGTTCTTCTGGAGACGGACGACCGTCGTCTCCGGAGAGCGACACAGCGTCGCGCTGGTAGCGCTCACCGGGGTGCTGGCGCTAGTCGACTGTACGTCGTCGGTCGTATACCTGCCGTTCATGGCCGCCTTCCCGCCGCGCTACATCACAGCCTTCTACATCGGCGAGGGGCTCAGTGGACTCGTGCCGGGGCTCGCCAGCATCGTCCAGGGCGTCAGCGGCAGTCCAACGTGCGTCAACAAGACGAAGACCGTCCACGACACGACGGGTGTTCACAACACGATGGGCGTTTACAATACGACGGCCGTCCACGACATACTCACTGAGTTGGTCCCTGTATACGCCGAGCCGCTGTTTAGCGTCGCGGCTTTCTTCGTCTTCCTCTCCGTCATCGTTTGCTTCTCTGGCATTGCCTTCGTCGGCCTCACCAAACTCCCCCGCTGCAGGCAAGAAATGGCAAAGACGCACCTCGATAAGAGCGGCAACTACCAAGACGATACTACGTACACCAGCAGCAGCGCAGCGCGTGAGGAGACCATGGCGGCTCCCACGGCCGCTGTTGAGAACGTGGACAACGTCTATATTGGGTGTGCACAGTACGACACACATCACACACGACACGATACAGACGATGATTCTGATGATAGAAACCAACATTGCTCCGTTTCCGATGCACCACCGTTGCTGTCGTCTTCTGAGTTGTTGTGCATCTTGACCTTAACGGCGTGGATCAATGCCCTCACGAATGGCGTGCTGCCGGCGCTACAGTCCTACGCCTGTTTGCCGTACGGATACAGAGCCTTTAACCTCGCCGTTAAACTGTCTACCATTGCCAACCCGGTCGCTTGCCTCTTCTGTTTCTTCCGGCGCCTCGGCTCTATCTCTGCGATTGGCTACATGACGACAGTGGCGAGTGTCGTCAGCGCCTACCTCGTGTACCTGGCCGCAGTAAGCCCAACGCCCCCACTACAGACTCGATGGACAGGGCAGGCGTTAGTCGTAAGTATTAATGACATCATTAAAGTGAAGCGTCACATGTCGCACGTACTTATTATGCAGTACGAACCGATTAACATTGTAAGTCGGTATTGACGATTTTGAGATTACGCGAAAGTTATCTCGTAACTAGTAATGTATACGTGTACACATCATTGCCAAATGATTCTATGCGATAGCACGAGTATCATTGCTAACACAAACTAAACATATTGGTCACTTCAAACTAGACGATGACGTAGCAAATACTAACGAGTTATCCGCTGTTGTTGTCTGCATGTATCGCTTCGTATAGGCCCGCTCGGCGAAAATGCAAACAAGATCGATACAGCGTGCTCATTCAGAGAAATTCGGAACTGTATCAAGAGCTTCCTAAATTATCTTCAGCATCGCACAATTATATGCCTTATATGAGCTTTATTTCGACACAACTTGTGTAATTTTTATGGAGTCCAGCGTTGAGATTGACTGTCACAAAGTATACGTACTCCAGACATGATTACTATTGTTTCATTCAGTAAAGCTAGCGATAGTCGCCTTTGTAAAGATAAGAATAAGAACAAGAACATTTATTTTTGACCCCGTTTACAAATAACAATTGAGTGATAGAAACAAAATATGCATTAATATGTTCACATGGAAAAATACAAACACAGTATAACTTAATAAGACGTCATTGACTCCTATAAAGACTTTAAAAATAATATCTGATATTAGGAGCCGTTCACAATTGTCGACATTTACCTTTCGTACAAGACGTGCTAAAAGAGGGTCAAGGCCAGCGTTTAAATAATTGTGTAGGAATAGGTAAATGTCGACAACTGTGAATGGCCCCTTAATGTTTAATGCCCGTTGAGCCAGTCATGGCTCACGCACAATACAGTGCAAGTGCGCTTAAACAAACAAACAAACAACAAATTGTCGTCGATAGAAACAGTACAATGCTATTGAAGTCGACTGGTGCTAGGATTAGACATATATTGTAATGCTAGTCTAATATTTGTTTATCTGTTCTGTGGTTTTAAGAAATTTGACACACACATATATATATATATATATATATATATATATATATATTTATATGTCGACTGCAGTCCTCTGAACATTTTCAACATTATTAACAGTGATGTGAAATATATGTCTAGAATTTGTAAGTACTGGTTTAAATCTTTGTAAGTCCACTTTCTTGTTGGCTGAAGCAACCATACTATTTTATTCTGTGTAACTGCAGTTAACTCAATTATTATAACACCAGTGTATTTGCATAGAGTATGGAGTCAGAGAATAAAGCATTGAATCGAATCTAAACTGCGCTCGTGTTCTATTTATAGGTGACGGGTGTCGTGCTGCAGACGGCCATTTTCTCCTATGTCAAGGTCAACATCGCGTCGTATCTCTCAGAACGAGGCGGCAGTAGCGCCCTGTTCTGGTGCGGAGCCACAACACAGTTTGGCTCATTCGTGGGTGCTGCGATCTCGTTTGTTCTCGTCGAAGTTCTCGCATTGTTTCACAGTTCGCCAGCATGCGGGTCCTAACGACGTCAGTTGATTCTGTGTAGATTTTGTATGTCAGGTTTTTCATGAGGGTAGGTACCAGATACTCACTCAAACTTAGTCATGTTGTCACCGAAAGTGTTACATATTTTAACGGTTTTTACTATGCATAGCAACACTTTATTTAAATTACATTACATTTAGGAACCCCAGATTGTAGATAAGAGGCTTAAAATTTGTTTTATTTTCAAAACATTCCTAGATCCCAAGACATACCTCTCTCAGCTGATGAAACACCCGATGCTGTCTGCATCCTGCGCTTTGAGAACTGAGAACCGTCTATATGAAGTGATAGTGTCAGTGCGTGCGTGCGTGCGTGCGTGCGTGCGTGCGTGCGTGCGTGCGTGCGTGCGTATATATTCAGACACGTACCCTTGTGTCCTTTCCATTGTGTGTGAATATGTATGCGTATTGTGTGAATATATATATATATATATATTATAAAAAAGATGTTAAATCGTTTAGACCGTACTACTTTCGTCATTATATGCTTATGTACAGTAATTAATAATAGTATAAGTTGAGCATTGTTGTATGATTAAATGTACTTATATATGATATGAACCAATAAATGAGATATTCCGAATTCACACCTATCACTTCATCATTTGACAGAACAAACTCAGATGTTATTATTGCAGGTGACTTCAATATAAATCTTTTGAAAATAAATGAAAAAGCGGAATTTTTTTATACTTTAATATCATATAGCTTTTACCCCCACATCACACTTCCTACTAGGCTCTCCAAAAATAATGGAACCCTAATTGATAATTTCTTTTGCAAATTAACTAAATCTACAATGAAGCCTAAATCAGGCATTTTAACTAAACAATTATCAGACCACCAACCATATTTCACTTTTCTAAATACAGTAAAAAAATAAAAATAATATCTGATATTAGGAGCCGTTCACAATTGAGAACCGTCTATATGAAGTGATAGTGTCAGTGTGTGTGCGTGCGTGCGTGCGTGCGTGCGTGCGTGCGTGCGTGCGTGCGTGCGTGCGTATATATTCAGACACGTACCCTTGTGTCCTTTCCATTGTGTGTGAATATGTATGCGTATTGTGTGAATATATATATATATTATAAAAAAGATGTTAAATCGTTTAGACCGTACTACTTTCGTCATTATATGCTTATGTACAGTAATTAATAATAGTATAAGTTGAGCATTGTTGTATGATTATAGTTAAATGTACTTATATATGATATGAACCAATAAATGAATTATGCAATTAGCAAAGGATTACACGGTTTTACTCATATTGTGCTGTGATGTTCATCATAAAGCTACGGGGTTTGGCTTGTGTCACAACTTTGAGGTACGCTTCGTAATTTCATTCTCAGTAGCTTGTTGCAAAGGAAGTACTCAATTTATGTTTGGGGACACGTAATAGTATAAGCACAACTGCTATTAAATCAACTCGTACCGATCAAGGAAAACATGAAATGAATATTATTTTAATCGAAATGTTATTTATTGTACTTCATGCAATATAAGTTGTATATATTACTCAGGGAACCTGGGCATAAGCGTCAAGATGTTTCGATGCTGAATCGATACTTTATCAACTCTTAAAGGGTTTGTCAATGCGTCTGCCGACCAATGATGATAATCAGTATATGCCAAAAGGCCCAAGGAGGCTCAGTAGCCAGGAGTAATTCCAATCGATGTCACATTAAAAATAAAGGGTTAAAACCTTACTTTTAATATTTCTGTTTTCTAACAAAATAATCAATCGCGACTTTATAGGGTGGGATATAATGAACCGATACAGTTAAGCAACAAGTGCATTACATGTGATTGTTTGTGTTTTGGAATGCAAATACGGTTTCAGAAACAATGGTTATTACGAAACAAAACATGCAAATGAAAATTCCTGTAGTGCATATTGGTATATTGGCATATTGGTATATTGGTATAACCCTCACACTAAGTATACACAGAAAGCGAAAATGCCCCGCACCCTAACGTTAAAAATACTGCTGTTACTACCTTATGCCAACTTGCAATGCCACACAAGTGACGACCAACAAGGTTTAGGATATGATACACAAATGGCCAATGGTAAAATTTTGTCAGCAAGCAACGTAAACAGATATCAGAATACAATATCACGTAAACATACATTAAAGTATAATTTCACAGATATTCAAGAAATTAACTAAATATCGCGTACATATTACTGTATCTATATTACGCATATCTATTGTTGTCGATGCGGCTGTTTCAGGCAATAATACATACACTTGGGATAGGTATGTTCGAGACCCCAGAAAAATATTTTAAAATGAAAAGTAAAATTGCCACACACTGTTTTCTGTTTATTGAGACCCTATAAATTACATTCATGCAACAAATCGCTTTTGGCAAACAATTTGCATGGGATGGCACGGCACACCAGACTAAAAAGCCAGACTATGCAAACTAATTTGATACTTTTACACTGCGCAATAAACACACTTATTCTCAAGTGTGTATTTGTTGCAAACGTGACAAGTGTTCCAAGTTTAAATATTTACCTTACGTCGACAAGTAGACCTACCTTCGTTATGCATCATGCGATATGCTGTTCTGTACACATAACAAAGGATCTCTGGGAAATTACGACCATTGAAATACTACGTGAGTATTTTTGATAGACGGCACACGACATTCATTGCGTAGTGCATTTCTTTGTTAGTGCTGGTACAGATTGTTGTCTAAGAACTTTTTTTCAGTGTATTGAATCCAGCTATGTTTATAACACCTCTGCACTGCGCATGAAGTGGATATCCTTTATTTTCTTGTTAATATGGACATATTCCATTATTTGCATGTACAACATGAACAAAATTGCATGTACTTTTTGTCTGAAATAAAAGAAAGATTGATTGAATTGCTTAGTTAGTTTGTGCATGCCGCCAGTGTAAGCCGTGTGAAGGAGAAATTTTAGTCATATGATATCACCACCACACCTATTTCAATGTATGGCTCACCATATAACCCAGCACCTTAATGAGTGGTCAACTCAATTTCTAAGCTAGCTTGTGTCGCTGTGAGAATTTCTATTGTTACTTGTTAATCTTTATATATTGCTAAATTGTTGTTTTTATGCAGGACCAGTTTTGTTGGACAGTTCATTGTTGCGTGATCTTATTACTACTATGCCAGGAGAGACGCCTACAGAAGAAAACTTCCGAAAATCCGATCAAACCGAAGAGTTCCGCATAAAAGTGTGGCATTTGCGACACAGTACAAGCGCCTCGGGCTTATCCAGCTTATGGGAGAGCATGCAACAAATGTGGGAAAATGAGACATTTTGCCCGTGTATGCAGAAATAATCCAAAGAAGGGGAAGTTCGTTACGTGTCGCACAATGAAGCACGGGTAATGCAAACGAGATGTTTGTAGGCTTGGTAGTCAGTGGTGACGAGGAAACTAAACCAATATGGAATCAGAAGCTACGCGTTGGGAACTGTTCGATCAATTTCAAATTAGACACTGGCTCTGATATCAGCCGCATCTCGGAGCGGCAATATCAACAGATGAAGCCAACGCAGACGTTGGACCATGCAGTCGTGACGTCGTACAGTGGAACACAGACACCAAGCATGGGTGTTTGTCGTGTGTCCGTTCAATACAAGAAGCGATGACAATTGATGAAAATGTTTGCGAAAATCTTGGACTTGTGTAGCGGGTGCATGCTACTGAAGATGACCGAAGATCACAAAATGAGCAAAAGGGAGAGCAGATCAAGAAGTATACCCACTGTTGTTTAGGGGTAGCGGTACTCTGGCAAGCGTCCACACGATAGTCCCCAAAAGAAGGAGCTGTTGGTGTAATCCACGCACCAAGAAGAGTTATTAAGCTCGACAAACAGTATTCAATGCTCACCACGTTCGGCACTCCATTCGGGAGACACAGCTACCCGAGATTACCAATGGGCATATGCTCTGCTCCTGAGGTATTCCATAACACAGTATGTCAGTTTCTGGAAGACCTCAATGGCGTTAGTGTCTACATGGACGACATAATCGTCTGGGGATAGGCAGTGGAAAAACATGATGAACGACTCGGGAAGACGCTGCAGAGACTGACAGAGGTGGGGGTTGGTCCTGAATGTGAATAAGTGCTATTTCAGACAATCTGAAGGGCCATATCTCAGAAACCAGACTCCGAGAAGGTTCAAACGGTGACAGATATGCCTACACCAATCAATGCAACGGAGCTACAACATGTGCCAGGCATGATAACGTATCTGCGCAGGTACATACCAAATCTGTCAGCTAGAACTGCACCACTTCGATTGCTACTTGGAAAGGAAAGCGAATGACAACGGCATGCCGAACAGGACATGGCCTGGCTTGGCATCAGAGACACCATCGAAGCATCCGGCATTGCAGTACTACGACGAGACGAAAACGCTGAAAGGTTCAAATGATGCGTCCAAAGACGGAATCAGTTCCGTCTTACTCCAGGAGACGAATGGAGAATGGATGCCAGTGGCGTATGCATCGAGATCGATGACAACATCGGAACGCAATTACGTCCAGATTGGAAAGGAGCAACCGAGTGTTGTGTTTGCATGCGAAAGATTTCATTCGTATATTTATGGACGCAACGTCCTCGTTGAAACTTATCATAAGCCACTGATTGCGATATCGAAGAAACAGCTCTGTGATGCGCCACCGAGGTTACAGCGACGCCCCATTCATTTGCACACTGTTCAAGTATGACATGCGCTCGAATATACACCAGGAAAGTACCTCATGATCGCAGACACGTTGTCAAAAGCATTTTCACCAAAGAAAGTGGCAAACACGACAGAGTCAGAAGTGAACATACGTGTGTGCACAGTAAGATCTGGCTTACCGGTCTCTGAACGCAAATGGGCAGATATAGCGGAAGCAACAGAACATGAGGAGGAACTACAGCGAGTGGTTCGCAGGATGACCGATAAAACTGTCACTTGCTCCACGAAGGGTGCGCCGCAACAAAGAACACTTGTTGGCAACCGACGAAAAGTTTCAGCCAACAGCAGCTGGAATTACGACACTGCAAGACCGTACGGACGAACTTCCGACCGTACGAGAGACAACTACGATCAATGCATCTACGAAGGCAGTGCCGACGGAAGTAGACGAGTCTACATATGACCGGTCACCTGTGTCATCAACGCCACCTGTGCGACGGTACCCGGAACGAGTCAGGAAGATACCTGTTAGACTCGATTTGTGACATTAGGATATAAGAATAATTCTTGTGATCCTTAGATTAATGCTAAATCTTAAACTTGGGCTTCTTGGATGTGTTCATTAGTTATATCATAGTTAATGCCTTTGCGACACGGAGGTCCCGCAACGGTTGTTGTTGGTTCTCGGACGTATATGTAAACGTGGTACACTGATGTTCCCATGTTAAACATTATACACTTGGAAATATTGTTGTTCCATAAACATTAATTATGCCATAAAGCATTACAGTATCACACGCGAAAGAGTGGAAAGCCCGGGTATTCATGGTGGATGCAATCACTAGGAAAGTAGATACAGTCGTAAATGGAGGAGAGGATATCACGGTATGCCTACCTGTAGCAGAAAAGGCAGGACAGGTCATGGGAGGTGGCACGGGAGCGGCTGTTCTTATGCATGTGGGAACGAACAATGTCGAGAAGGAAGGAACGTCGGCCATCGAGGAGGTTGGTCAAGACATTTAAAGAGGTACGGGTTGGACAGATTGTGCTCTCGGGGATATTATCAGTAATGGGAGGAAGGGGCCAGTGGCCAGTTGCATGACGCACGCCCAAGGCGATGTCCACCCCAAATTAGACTATCTATCATCTAGGGGGCACTTAGTCACTAGAGACGGTCGCATGACATTCGCCCAGCCGAGTTCGCGCGCAAAGTTGCCATTAATCCTGGGCCAACCCCGATCAACCTCAGCATTCTTAGACGTCATATCTATGCACAGAGGGCAGCTCTCGTACACGATTGTGTTGTATTGGCGCAGACAACTTAGAAGAAATCGCATGTTAAGAGAACACTTACATCCTGTGGATACTTACGACGACGTTCAGTTGTTTGAAAGGTTCAAATTTACAAGAGCGGATCTTTTTAGAATTATAGACGAATTAAGTTCGTGGTGACTAGGAATTTGACTATAGCCAAACGGGATTCTTGTCGCCCGAGCTGCAAGTGTTGGATGCTTTGCAACTTGTTGTTTGCGTCTGGATCATGTCAAATTGTAGCTGGTAATACCATTCTTGCACATAAATATACCATAAGCAGAACACTCCATCGCATGTCACAATCCTTGTGTGCGCGCGGGCGAAGATGGGATCACTTCCACGGACTCGTCAAATTGCTAGCCTCGATTATCCAGACTCCGCGATGTGGCGCCACTGTTTGTCGCACACACCACTCGTGGTTAATGTTTGCATTGCAATCAAGTTAGTTCTAAAAAAGGCACCTGAAAACAGGTCAAAATAAGTGCGGTTTGGGGCTCTTACCCCTT
The DNA here is from genome assembly GCA_963662155.1 of Lamellibrachia columna. Lineage (NCBI taxonomy): Eukaryota > Metazoa > Annelida > Polychaeta > Sabellida > Siboglinidae > Lamellibrachia > Lamellibrachia columna. Next base: position 41,219,322 of record OY759267.1, read on the forward strand.
GTTTTTTTGTAAAGCACCATTTTAATAAATTTATTATATTTTATACAATCAAATAAAACTTGCATACACCTATATTACTACATAATTAGCGTACCTAGTACCTACATTGTACACCCATTTGGTATTGCAATTTCTATTCTAATATAATATGGTATTGATGTAGCTCTCAGCCAAATAGACCCCCTCATAAATGTAACGAGAACAACCGAAATAGCACATTTTTCCTCTCTGTACTCTGGTTCTCGTATGTAAATATAACCAGTTATTTTCCCATACTGACTGATATATGGGTCAATCCGTGTCAAATCGACCAATTATCAGGAAATTTCAAAAGTTGATGCCTCAGAATTTGCTTAAATTTTAACCGATGATTAATAGCTATACCTGAGCACTTCAGCAAAAGAAATAAGCATTTACATGCAAATTGTGTCTGTAATGTGAAAGTGTTGAAAAACGCACCCACTATTTTGATAAAGTGCTTCTAACTTGAGAAGTTTACAAGCTACAAATCTGAAATGTGCTGAATATATAGACATATTGGTACAGGTTATCCATGCAAAATTCAAGAATGATAGATGTCACAGAAAAATGGAAAAGGACAGTTAAAAAAAATTGCAAGGATTTCATCAGTCTGTATTTCATTGTTGTGTTACAATTCAATGTCCAAATTGCTACCATCTGTTGGCAAGGATACTGGAAATAACCTATTAATTCAGTAGGCTTCTAGTTGCAATACTTTCAGAATAATTCAGCCTTAAGCTTTCACTTTTTCTATATTTTACAAATTTCAGCACCCAACATGAGAATGTGGGACAAATCCTGACAACCATTTTTTATGTGCACTGTCCTTTATTAGGTAAACAACATTAACATTTCAGGACTGTGTTCTATCTCATTTAATTTATATTGTAGGTGAAAGTCGTGTCTTTAATTTCTCCCAAATTGGCAAAATATATCCAAAATAAATGTGACAGAACACCATTATGAAATTTTTATTGAAATTGTCACCATACTTATTCAGAAGATTAGCAGTTAGGCAGCTAGCAATTGTTGGCACCGTCCTTTGTGAGTGCAACAAAGACCTGTTATGGCTAACTGATGAATGACCCTTCACTATGCTTGACTAAACAAACACATGGACAATGGCCTGAACTTGCAACTAGTACACGTTTTTTATGACCTTAGAAAAGATGAGCACTTCTTTATGGCTTCAGGGGCATTAAATTTGCAGAAACTAAACTGTCAGTTTTTGAAAAATGCATCTCTTCAGCTGAATGCACCTCATTTTGCAACTTCAATTCTAATTCAGTTTTTTTTCTTATTTGTTTCAGTTCAGATTTACATTTATTCCTGAAATGTAGAAATAAAAAATAGATTAATCTTAATTATACCTTGCTCAAATGTGCCGTTTTTTTCATTCTTTGGTTTGTGCCATTTTTTGCATAGATGTGCCTTTCTGTGGGGAGATCAATATAACGCGTGTGTAATTGTGATTGAAACAGGACTAGTGTAATTAAAATGAAAAACGAAACGTATTTGATTTGATTTTGTGTAATTGTATGCAGCCTTGACAATGTTTAAAATATATATTATAAAAATATTAACATGGTATTATAAACACGCACGCGCTGTATAGGCATGACAGCTGCATAGTGAATTTGTACTTTCCTGGTGACAAAAGCAACTACTGTGTCAATAGTTTTTGACTGCTTATTGACATTATACTTCAGTCAGCAGCCTAGATACCGATATATTATTTTAATAGCATCTTCTGAATTTGAAAAAATTTATCTTTTAGAGAAAAGGGAAAGGGTGAAACAGGGGACTTTCCAGTTATGCTGCCGAGTCCCAAAGCATTGTTTGCAGGACAGTGGAGGGTCATCATGTCAGATGAGCTTTTTCAGGAGAGACTACATACAATCGTAGTTGATGAGGCTCACTGCATTACCGAATGGTAATTGAAACTTTCATAATTATATCAGCAGTATCATACTACCATTTCTTTGAACCACAATGTATTAACAAAAACACTGAATATGCAATTCCTCATTGTTTTTCATACATTAATAATTAAGTTTACTACATTATTTTAATTTATATTTTTTTGTGTTCATCACATTGATATAACTACTAAATGGGATATTACTGTCATGATAGAGAACTTTAGTTCCACAACTTACAATTAAAAAATATTAAGGGTGGCAATAGTGGTGTACATGTGGCATTGTTGTTAAAAAATTTGCCTTAGTTTCCTGCTGAACGTGACTTCAACTCACAATTGTCATGCCCCACATATACACAAAATACACTTCAGTTACCTATGCCATCCCCTAGTCAATTTACTATGCCAATGCTAACAACAGCTAATTTAAAACATGTCATTAACTTGAAAATTCTATGACTGTGACAAGGCTGCTTTTAAAGTAGCCAATTTGTGCATGTGTACAGTATGCATTTTGTTTGATTAAATTACATTATAAACATGTTTTGGTTGTCTACTGTCTGCAACACCTATAAGTTGTTTCATTCAGTCAGATCTCGTTTGGGCTGATTGTACACATTTGAACAATTTATCACACTTTTACCTGCGACAATGAACAATATTGACATCCATCAATGTTGATATCCATCTGTTACATAATGTAACAATGGGTACTAGAACTTGACAAGTTCGAGTAACTTCCTATAACCATAGTAAATAATGCATACGGTAATAACTAATAATTTAATTATTTTACATTCCTATTCCTATTTTACATTCCTATTATTGTAGGGCCAGTGACTTCCGTGAAGATTATGTGCTGCAACATGCTCCAGCCAAGAGGATTGATATCCAGAATGAACTTTGCATGACAGCTTCACTATAAATTTTGGCATGTCTAGATCAGCCAAATATTGTATATCAGGCTGTGAAATCCACACATTACACATGCAAGGATTTACGAAACAGTGAACATGTGTACACTTAGCCGACAATGTCATGTAGACTTATGCACTTTGTCGCTGCAATGAGTCTATGATGTCATGTAAACGTTGACATGGATTGGATATATGAAACAGTGAACTGTGAATATTGCTGCATTGTACTACATAGTCTTCCTTATAGTTCCTTTCATGACGGGCTGATGCCAACTTTGGGTATTGTCTTTTTCCATGTCTTCATATCAGCCTACAGTGAACAATAAATAAACATTACTTCATGTTGAAGTACAGGATATTATTTCATGACACAGTGAAATATGAATATTGATGTACTGCGCCTACAATGTACTGTAAACCAGTTTTGACATTGGACTACAAATATTGTTGCATTATGCATGCAGGAAATTACAAAGCTCTAATGTATAATAAATTGTTTTATTTTCAAACAATTATTTCCATATGCAAGAATATATTGGTGTTCTTTATAATTATACAGTACACACTACAGATTCTACATATTTTGCCTGTCATGTATCTGGTTTGTTGATGTTCTAACATGTAAATTGTAATATCCAGTCGGTTTAAGGCCAGGCTAAACCGGGCTGGTAGTCCAAAACACAATTGGGCAATAAAAATTGTATTTATCAACATAAAGTGATGTAACTTGAAAAAAAAATCAAATTGATGTACTTTTTTGAAAAATCAAGTGAAATTCTATTTTTAGCATCGTTGTCATGTGATTCAAGATGGCCACCATGCGATACCAACACACATCAAGAAAAGCAGGATATCTATAAAACTACTCATGATATTAGGCTTAAATTTTAGGATCACATTTGACGTTATGAAACAAAGGATCTGGCCTAAAATGAAGAATTTATTTGGTAATGTGACATATTTATGGACAAATGATATAGTGTGGTAATTCTCAGATGTCTAATTTCGACACAGTATCAGCTCTAACATCAAAACTACTTAACATATCTGAATGATAATAGTCCACTTTCTTCTTCGATATGTCATCTATTAGTGTTCCAAATTTCAAGCTGATATCTCAGTGCGTAGCGGAGAAATCTTAACACTTAACACAAAAACAGAGTTTTTGAGAAAATGGCAAACAAAGTCTATTTCCACTCAGAAGGACTTAAAATGCTCCAGTCTGGTACTGGTAGGTAGAATCCTTCTCAGGTGCCTTAGACACTCTCTTCTTCCTTCTTTGTTGCTTAGCAGTCTTTGTAGACTGGCTAATGGCTGATGTCACACGCTTTCTGTCAACTGACTGCATCATCTCGACCATGTTGTTTCCACACTTGAGTCCTAGCAGCTGAAACACTTTTAATCTACTTCTTTCACCTTCGTTGAAGACTGACACAGCAATTTCCAACCTGGTTCTGCCAACAAACACTGTCTTGGGGCATCTTGTCCAAATCATATTGTGCAGTGACTCATTGGCATTCTGAGTGCCACCACGGGCACACTTCCGCAGCAGGTCATCATCACTCAACTTTTCGAACACAGGCTTGATGGCTTTCAGCACATGCTTAGCAGCCCTAGTCATTGTTTCTTCGGCAACAGTGTGTGATGCCTGGTGAATCTTTTCTTTGTTTCTGTTCCACATAGTGCAGGACACTGGTGGCGGCATGTTCATCTCTCCGAGAAGTCGCACAGCCTGTTGTCGGTTACGGCCAATGCTAAACATGGCCATTTCAAACCTGGTATTGACAGTTTCGCCATCAGGCTGAGAATTGAGTTTGTAGGTGTTTCCACAATCAGGTTTCAAGCACTTGAATGAAAGAGAACTTCTGAGCCCAGCAATGTCCTCTGTAACTATATCCATTACCACCATAGTTGGGGCAATGGAAAACACTAACAAAGTTCAGTAGATTTTGCATGTCAATCAGTCTGTAACCATCAAGTTCAGGTCCCAGACTTTTCTCCTTGGTGTACTACACTTTTTCCTCAGAAGCACACGTTTTGGCTGGTTTTTTCAATGGACCTGTGTATTTGTTGCCAGCAAATTTCAGCTTCTTTGGGCATGGCATGATTGAGCTGATCGATCGCATTCATTCTTAGATTAACAATTACAGGACAAACAACAGCAATTAAATGTGCTGGAAAGGTAATATAAAACAACTAGAACTATTGCAGGCAGTATGAGTCTGACACCGTCATATGACATGGGCCATAGCCTAGGCATAGTTCTATCCTCTAATGTCGTGACAGATCAGATGTCACAGTCTCAAGTCTCAAGTAGTTATACTCCAAACAGCCCAATCTTGAGCTAACGCAGGAGTTTGAACCAACGGCTTTTAATGTCTCTTCCGAAAGACTTCTTGCTTCCTGAGTTGGCCTAAGTAGCTGCGTTTTCTACCGGAGCAGTTGACGTAGTTATTTGAAGAACAAAACCGTGCGACACTGGCACTCACGAGAGACAACCACATCAGCAATACAATGAAGAGATGTGACCTATCTTCCCGGGGCCCGGGTACCACTTGAATGAGGCAAGTAAGTCTGTTTGCAGTATACGCACTTAATATCGCCCAGAATACGCACCTAAACTAAAGGGGCGTGAACTTGAACCAAATAAAACTGGTTCTACAGCCACTCAAGCATGAAATTGGACTTGCATGCCCAACTGACACAGCTGCAAAGTATGGCAGGTCACGCTTGACTGCCTGGCAGCACACAGCTGTTAATTGGACACAACAACTACTACTAGTGCAAACCAACCACCACTATTCGTGCAAACCATCTACATACCATGCCGCCTAGTGAAATAAAGCAAGACATTGCTGAGATTAAGTCTTCGCTAAACTTCATATGTAAGACCTTGGAGGATGTAAAAACATCTAATGAAAAAAATGAGAAATCTATCACAGAACTATTGAAAGCATTGAAGGAGAAAGATGAACGCATATATGCCTTGGAGACGAAGGTTAATGAACTAGAACAATACTCGAGGAAAAGAAACATCCTTGTAACTGGCCTAGATCTACACAACTTCGCACACGTGACATCCCCCAAGATAGATAAACAAAGAACCCGCTCCCGTACATCTACCACCGCTCCCGCCGACCTGTGCACATAGGACAACGATGACATCAGCGAATCAGCCATCATGCGAAAAAACTTTGTTGATTTTTCCAAAAACAAGCTAAACGTGCCACTAAATGATCTGGAAATCACCACAATACACAATATTCCAAAGTGGAAGGACGGCACACAGCCGGTGATTGTGCAACTGCTATCACCCGACAAGAAGAGTGCACTAATGCGTAAACGTGCGATGTTGCGGGGCAGCAAAGTATACCTAAATGATCATCTATCCCAGACAAACAGTGAGCTATTTCGCGAGGCAAGACGGTTGAAGAAAGACAACACAATCTACAGTGTATGGACCTTAAACTGCAAGGTATTCATCAAGAAAGGCGAACATGCGCAGAGGCTCCACATTGTCAATGTACAGCAACTACGAGATATTGTGCGCTAATTTATGCCAAAGAACACTGCGATGTCTACAAACAATGCTATGTCTAAGAACACTACTATGTCGAAGAACAATGTTATGTGTAAGAACACTAATATGCGTAAGAACACTGCCAAGAACATTGCGAAGTATAAGAACACTGTGTCTAAAACACTGCTATGTCTGAGAACACTACTGTATCTATAACCACCAAATGACAGAACAATCTGATCATTCACATATCTTACATCTTGGTGGTATTGAAGAAAATAGTTTAAAACACGTTCTTGATAAAAAAAAATTATAATGAAAATGTCAGAACTCAAGAAATACAGCACTCTTCATATTATGACACTGACAATTTAAATTTTTTAGCAGATGAATATAAAGACCGTTTAAGTATTTTCAGCTCGAACATACAATCTATATATGCAAAATTCAATGAATTGGAAATATTTATCGAAGAACTCAATAATATTAATTTTAAATTCAATGTAATATGCTTAAAAGAAAGTTGGATAACGGACAATAGTGACCTATCGCAAATACAATTGCCTGGCTACAACTGTATCATTCAAGGGAAAAGTTGCAGTGAAAAGGGTGGCTTAGTAATTTACATAGATACAAGATTCAAATATGAAGTACTGATTAATCTAAATGAGTATGAATATTGGGAGGGACAGATTATTAAAGTAACCGGCAGAGGGCTACCCAAAGAAATCATCATAGGCAACATCTACCGGCCTCCCAGAATGCTACATGACCAAATTAGGCAGTTTAAAAATGAACTCACAGTACTCATGACAAACATAGAAAATAAAAACGAAGTAATATTGGCTGGAGACTATAATTTAAATCTGCTAAAGATAAACGAAAACGAAGCATGTAGTGATTTTTTTTAAATGCTAACACATAGTTTCTATCCCCAAATTACCCTGCCAACGAGATTTTGTCATACAACTGGTAAAATCATAGACAACTTCTTCCTCAAAACAAAAAAACAATCAACAAAGACAAAAGTAGGCATATTATTAAAAACACTATCTGATCATCAACCCTACTTTATACTATTTGACATGACAATTAATAAAGAAGCCACTTCCAAATTTATACAAATAAATGTTCAAACGGAGAAAGCCATGACCCAAGTAAATAATGAAATCATTGAATCGGAAATATACAACAAACTAGATAAAAGCAGGTCAGCTGATACAAATATGAACTATGACATAATACACGATGCTATTTTAATTGCTAAAGAAAAACATATGCCCTGTAAATTAGTCAAATTTAAAAAACATAAACATAAGAAGTCAAAATGGATAACACAGGGATTGCTTAAATCAATACGATATAGAGATAAATTATATTAAAAATTGAAAAAGACAATACCCTAAACACAAACTTAAAAACATACAATACCATATTAAAGAGCAGCATCCAAGCAGCTAAAACATTTACTTCGAAACAACATTCACCAAATTTAAACACGATATCAGAAATACATGGAAAACCATCAATGAAATTTTTTCTAGGAAGAAATTTAAAGAATTATCTCCCATGATAATTAAGGAAAATAATACTGAAATAACTAACAAATTAGAAATAGCAAATATATTTAATACTTACTTTACTAGTATTGGTTCAAATCTCGCTAAAAGTATACATTATTCAGGCGAGAAAAACCACAGATACTATCTCAAGAATGCACAAAACACAAATTTCAAATTTAAAGAAATTATATCTACAAATTTACTAGTATAGTATATCTACAAATTTACTAAAACATATTGCGCCATCACTCATCAAATCCTTAGCGCTAATAACAAATCAAATCATACACACTGGTGTTTTCCCTGAAAAACTAAAGCTCGCCAGTCATTCCCATTTTTAAGAAAGAAGAACCAGCCTTGTTAACTAATTACCGGCCAATCTCTCTTTTGCCAACAATATCAAAAGTTATAGAAAAAGTAATTAGTAGTCAACTGTATGAATATTTCGAAGATTCTAAATTGTTTGCAGAAAATCAATATGGTTTTCGACCTGGTCACTCAACAGAATATGCTGCCTTAGAGTTGGTAGATAGAATCACTACTTAAATGGACAACAATAAAATACCTATAAACATCTTTCTCGATCTATCAAAGGCTCTTGATTCCATTAATCATAAAATATTACTGGACAAACTAAAATACTATGGGTTGGAGGGCCACACACTGAAACTATTCAACAGCTACCTAGCAAATAGAAAACAATATATAGAATTGGGCGATATTAAATCTAAAACATTGAATATAAGCACTGGTATGCCACAGGGGTCTATTCTTGGGCCGCTATTGTTTATGATCTACATAAATGATATTTCACAGTCTAGTGAAATGTTTAATTTTATAACCTACGCTGACGACACTACCCTTTCAAGTACGCTAAATAATTTTTAAAACACGGAGAACATTGATGCTGGTTCCCTAAATAATGAAGAACTTGGTAAAATAAACGAATGGCTTGAAATTAACAAACTGTCACTAAACATAAACAAATCTAGATATATGCTTTTCCACATGCCAAATAAACAAATAAATGCATCTACGCTCCAAATCAGTAACACAAACATTACAAAAGTTAATGAATTCAACTTCCTAGGTCTAACTCTGGACACAAATTTAAAATGGAGGAAACATTCTGAAATCACTTCAAATAAGTGTTCCAGAACAATTGGAGTGTTAAATTAGCTTAAACATATATTACCCCAAAATAAAAAAAAATTATATATAACACTCTAGTCCTACCACATATGAACTATTGCATCATGGCATGGGGCTCTCAATGTGAAAGAATATACAAAGTACAAAAGAAGGCTATTAGAATATTAACGAGTAGATATAACTCGCACACGGATCTGCTTTTCAAAAGATTAAATTTATTAAAAATCACAGATTTACTAAGATTACAAGAACTCAAATTGTATTATAAATTTATCACAACCAATTACCATCGTACCTGCAAAATTGGCAGTTGACACGAAATGCAAACATCCACACCCACAACACACGAAGACAACATGAATTACATACATTTAGAACACAACATGAATTTGCTAAGCGAAGCCTGAGACACAATCTACCTAATACTTTAAACAATACACCAGCCCTGGTAACAGAAAAAATCATCACACATAGTCTAAGTGGGTTTGCGAACTACACCAAACATCAATACATACGAAACTATCAAACCCAGGGGTGAGATTTAGCAAGTCATGGAAGGTAGCCAGTCAGGCTACCAACCTTGCAGAGTGAAGTAGCCCGACAGCTCCTTAGGTAGCCCACTTGCTAATCAATACTTTGATGATAGAAAGAAAATACTTTGAAGATAGAATGTATGAGCGACATCAATGACAAATAAAAAAACAGTTTTGAAACATTTATTTTCAAGGCAGGATCAATACAATATGATACATAATACAGAATAAAATACAGTATACAATTGTACACATGTGACAGGTTGTTTTGCTTTCATAGCATGGTACACCAACAGTCTACGCAAAAAGTCTCCAAGCGTCACAGGACATCAGGTCCTGTGAACTGAACAGTTTTGCTGATTTTATACAGGACCTTATTTTACTCTAGCTTAAAGAAACTTTAACCAGTTTCCCGATTAATTCACCAGAAGCCCTCCGCGCACCATGTAGATATATCTAACTATAATCGAGATAGCTTATGTTTTTAAGTATGGTTGTATGTATAATTATGTGGTTATGCTAGCGTTTTTTTCCTAAACGGCTTGCACCTCGGGCTCCAAACTTTCAGGGATTAATCTACGACCCCACGAATGAAACCTAACGCCTTAATTTTTTTCGAAATACCCCATATATCAAGGGTTCTTCGTGGTTTTTATGGTAAATCAAATGTTCGCTGCATAAAACGTTAACTTCCAACAATCGCAGAAACCACGCGCGCCGCGGCGAATACTTCGGTACGTAAACCGTTTGAGAGTACGTAGCGCCATCTGGGCGGTTTATATTAATTATAGTAGAAATCTCGCACCCACCCAATACACAATAAAAAGACAGTAGAAAGCAGATAGTCTACTATTCTACAACCAATACAAGTATCCATGGGTGTTCACGCGACCTTCTACATTTTGAAATTGCAACGAGTGTTGCATCACGTGCGTGACGCGGTTGTTTCTGTTAATACGTTCGAGCGTATTGATGGCATATTGGCCTGAGCCGAGGCATTTAATAAACATTGCTATCATGACTGAACTACCACGTTATCCCGTCTTGGGATGGACATTTTTGCTAGTATATATAAAAGTGACGCTATGCGGCACCAAGACTTAACATGACCGGTTATTATGTCAGTGTAGAATGACCGTTCAGTTACATGTTGAGCGTCGATGTGGTTGATTAAAAATACAATGAATGCTCCCTATTGATATCGCTTCGGCTACGGTTTGGCAACATTTCTTGCAATGTCAAACGTGTCACAAAAACACTATTTATGGTTAACATAAATGGGATATAGCCAGGACAACACTTTTGAGATGTTTATTAACATTCCGTTTATTTTTGCTGGATTTAAAATAATGCAGCTCCGTAAATATTTCAAGTCGCCATCATGCGGGCTACTGTTTTAAAGTCGCCCGAAGCCATTTTTGGGCGCCATTGGTATATCAAGTTCCGCTAGATGGCGTCACTTTTTCGTTGTCAAAAATAGCGTCGTTTTATGTGTCCCATATTTGGTACGATGGCGTGATGCTCGCATCACATGGTCGCGGGAAAAGCCAAAATACTCGGTATGCAAATGACGTGGCCGAGTTTGTTTAACTTCATATCGACCAATGAATGTCTTCTTTACATTATGGGCGCGGGAATTTTTTCATTCCGACGCTTTTGTGACTGTACGAAGGTAAGTAAATTTTGTTTTGCTTAAACTTGTTAAAAAGTACATATAATATAAAGAAGAATTTTATAGGAATAAAAAAGAACAGTACAATAATTACTTAGCTTTAAAATGATGTGCATATTATTGCAGTGGACAACTGCCGTTTTTCAGAAAAACGTGGGCAACATGACCCGGTGCGCGCTAATTTGTCATGTTTTGTCGTTCGGAAGCTGCGGTCGGTGGCTTCGCGTGAACGTATATTGTAAAGACCTTTCGACGCATCGTAATCCGTTGACATCCGTATTTCTGCGATTAAATAATTGCATGTTTTGTTGATAAAAGTTATTATAAATGTATTATTGTTGTCTATGCGTCAATATTTTTATGTTAAAAATTACGAAAGGTAAATTACTGCAAGATGATTTGACATCGTCAAGGCGTCATCTGCAATACTGGAATATGAAATCTTTTCGAAGAATCCGAGCAATCCATATTTCAACAATTAATTGCTGGCACATTTTGTTTATAGCATTTGTTATATATGTATTTCTGTAGTTTGTGTAGCAGTATTTACTAGTTGTCAGAAATTATGTTTTATTGTTTTTTTGTTGTTGCGTTTTACTGCATACCTTTTTTACTGATTATATAATTTGTAAATTGTAATAACTGGTGTGAGTTGTGTAGTGTTTCTAAGGTATGCATTGATAATGAATACTTTATGATGAATAACAAAATTGTTGTGTATTTGTATATACTTATATGTTCGGTCGCCTTCCAGTGATTACTGTTAAAAACCAAGTAATAATTTTTTAAAGCTGCAGATACTTTTCACTTTAATATTTGATTATGCATATTTTATACTTAATATCTGCCACTATTTGTGTTTTGTTAATTTTTATTTGTAGTGATCATTTATGCCAACTTGAATATCTTCTTAATTATCGTTATTTTATTTTACACATTATTTGACATCTTGGATTTTAGAATATCCAGTTTTTATTTGTGCAAAATTTACTGTTATAAAATGTACTTTTGATATTGTATCAGATATATAATATTATAATTATTAATTTCATTATTCAAAAGTATTTTGTGTTACAGGTAAAGGTATTCAACAGCAACTTGTGTGTACAGACTTCAGCTAGTTTGTGATTTATATGGATTACAATCGGCTGTTATGATACAAATGAATCGAATGATGAACACCTTGGAGATAACACTGCATGCACTATTGGAACATCATATAAGACTTCATCTCAGGACAACTGTTCCTTTCTTCAATGATGATTTGAGATAGATTCATCGTCCATCGATGAGCGACATCAAAGTGATCAATTCTGGTTTTGACAAATGTGCTGTCGTCTACGATAACCATTATACTCTTACACATGGAAATTATTGCCATGCACTCATCTAACATGATAAACAAAATCATGTGCTTGATGCTGAGACAGTGTGCTTGTGGAACATTGACACACTATTGCATTTGCCTGCAAGAAATAAAAAATATGACGAACATAGATAGGCATTGACATTGTCTGAAGAAACGTATGTGCATATAGAAATAAATGGTTGCTTTTTAATAACATGCTATAACCTTTTCATAATTAATACATGGTAAAATATGTACAATTAACTGTAATATAATCTAAACACAATTATTTTGATGCCCCTAGCCCTGTATGGGTGGACCAACTTATTACCATGCTATTACTCCCTGTAAATAGGTCAAGTGTGAAATGCAGGTAAACTAATTAGGTAATGTAAAATTACATGGTCACATAGTATTCAAGTTGATAAATTGACATTTTCCATCCATTAAAAGTTAAATAGGCCAATTACCTATTAAATAACAGCTAAATTAGCCCATTAATCTACGTAAATAGGTCAAATATAAAATGTAGGTCAATTAATTATGTCATCAAAAATATGGATTTACCAAGTCACATGACATTGAAGTAGATACATTGACAATTTCCATCCCATAAAGGTTTAATAAACCCATTTACTAATTAATTACAACCAAATAATCCCATTACTCCATGTAAATAGGTCAAAGGTTAAATGTAGGTCAACTAATTAGGTCACGTATATTATTAACATTAGTTTCTGGGTCATATACCTTTTTATTTCACATCAATATGTTCAATACATTAAAAACTATTGCTATTTTCATATAAATGAAATACAGTCCTCAGCATTCCGGGTCACAAGAAATGGAACCAAACTGTATAGACATCAATGCTAATTTTCAGAGATCAAAAAGTGGAATAACTTCGGAAATAATGTAGATATCAACAAAATTCCAAAAGTGTTATAAACTTTATAGGACACTCTATCCTGTGGAACCATTTAAATGATCATCTGATCGATTTGAATTTTTTGTTGATATGGCATTGACGACAGGGCGACCGCTAAATCTCACCCCTGCCTCGTGCAATATAGCAAATTGTTACACATGTAGGCAGAACCAATAATGACAAAACATGCACTAAACACACGCACGCACGCACTCAGCGAACGCACATATTCACAAAGAGAATACACACTTTAAAGGCCTGCACGCACGCACGCACGCACGCACGCACGCACGCATACGTGCATGACATTTTATTTTCCTTCTATTTGCACTTGTTGGACGAATTCTATTAATTTTATTTTTCTCTTTATAAAAGATTATAACTTGTTAGGCCAACTAATTTTATTTACTAAATTATAAATGTTCCAATTTATAGGTGGCTCCTCGATAGCGACTAGTTAGTCTTAGGAGTCTCCTCACCCTATTACCATATTAATACACACCACGTTCATAGTAAAATTACAAACTTATACTAGGTATTATTGTTTTGTTAACATGAATGTGTGTGTATCTTTTGAAATGTTACATTGGTCAAATAAACACAAATCTTCTTGTTCTTCTTCACGTATTTGATTCCTAATTTAACAGAACGTTTTAAATTAACAGAACGTTTATATTTAATAAATTAATTACCTGATGATGATTGATGTATGACACTATATTGAATGTTCACCGTATCAAGTACATGTAGTCAAAAACAAACTGTCCAAAATAAAATTTTCCAGCAACTTCTTCCACGCGCTGAGCAGGGAGTCGGCCAAGCCAAAGCACAGTCATAAGCTTCTCTCTGATTGGCTCATCCAGACGCCCTGCCTATACCGCTGTACAAACAACAACCAATAGAAACCAAGCTTTCAAGAAAAGTTGCTGACTTTATTAAGGATGCGCTATAGTGCACAATATGCAGCTAGGTGAAAACCTTATGTAAATCGGTTCAGTAGATCGCGAGAAGTCATGATTAAAAATTATGCATATTTAATTAGGCAAATATGACATAATAGTGGGTCACTAAAATAAACATTTCTTGATATTTGTAAGCCTCATTTAGATGTTACATTTTGTGTGTGCATAGAATGATAATATGATATAAAAACGCATGTACTTCCTTAGACACCTCAAACGATTCGGCTTATCTCAAGCAATATTAACACGTTTCTACCGCTCAGTTATTGAAAGTGTCTTGTCATTTTCTATCACTGTCTGGTTTGGTCGCGCCAGCCAAGATGAAATTAATCAAATTGAATCAGTCGTCAAGTACGCCTCTAAACTAATCGGGTTAAATATGCCGTCCATCAGATTTCTTTATCTATCTCGCAGTTTGCGCAAATCCAAGCGCATTGTACAAGACGAATATAATCCAGCCAACCATCTCTTTGAACTCCTTCCCTCCGGTAAGCGCTACCGTAGCATAAAGACTAAAACGACGCGATTTAACAATAGTTTCTATCCTCAAGCGCTGAGATTTTTAAACGGAGAGCCATCATAAATGTCTTGCCTCTGGTAGGTAGTTGCAATGTCGCCTTTTTAATTTTTTTTTTTTTTTAATCTTTAAATTTTTTTATTTTTAATCTTGCAACCTATTATATTACTCTCGCTTGTTTTCAACTGGTTTTAGTATTACGATTGTGATATGTAATGTTTAGTTCCGTGTGTGATTGGGTGCATGAGTGTATGTTTGTGCTAACGCCACAACACTACAAATTCCTTGTACTTGCTACTTGGTAATAAAACTTATCTTATCTTAAATCTAGTGAAAAAATCCAACTTTGCATGTTTAAAAAAATCAATAAATTTTACGGGGTTAAAAAGTGCGTATTTTTGTTGAAATTATCGAAATAATTAACTTTAGTTGTTCATTCTTGGTGGCTGTGCTGATTCTGCCTCATGACATGAATGCAGACTCGTTTGTTCGGCAGGCAACTTTGCACTTTGCAGCAATGATATTCCAGTGACATTTTAGCTATACATTTGAATTATGTATTTGATGATGTTTTATAAACTTACTTATTCTACCTATTTCCTTAACTAATTTAAGCACCTTATTTATTTTAGTCATTAAATTTATTCCTTTTATCTGTTTTAGCTCATTTTAATGTATTTTACTTATATAATATATGTACAACTCTAGAGACTTTGAATAGATGTTATAAAATTTTAATAATAAATCTGGTAGGTCTCAAAATAGTGGATATCCAAAATGGTAATCTCTGCGAGTCAATGCTGATCACGGGCGTGACTTCCATCCTCTTGCCGATTACATGATAAAGTTCTGAAATTTCACCAAAGGTGGCAATTTTTATTTTTCAGTATTTCGATTTTTACTAAGTAATTTAATTGTGGAGTCGTAGTGGATACTAGGTTAGCTTGTAAATAACAGTAAGGTCAACAATTACAACCTGTATATTGACATGATAGCACCACAATCCATACTTAATTAAAAATAAATAGACCATTAACACACGTAATTCAGTAACATGTAAGATCAATAATGGGTATCCATTCTACCTTACACTTCTCCCTCAACTTACTGATCTCATGTCTTACATGATTACTTAATTAGGGCATTTGTAACATAAATAGGTCAACGGTCATTGTAGTAGGTCAAGTAAGTAGGTCATTGCAAGGTCATGTCGAGTTCACACATTAGTAGGTCTTAAAACTTTTTATTCCACCTCAATATCTTCATTAGTACACATTATGCCGTTTGCCCTTACATTCAGTGGCAGTGCAGCGTACAAACATCCAGATAAAAAAAATGGACTCTATTCCTAGTGTAAAAAAAATACCCCTTTTTATGACAGTAAAAAACTTCGCAAATAATAAATATTGAAAAAATCAAAAAGGGTTCTACACTGCACAGCATACTTTATCACACCGAATTGTTTAAATGATTACAGAACAATGACAATGCTGATGTTTTTTTTAATATACTAATAATACTTTAGATTGTCACTTACATTCATCGCACAAATCGGCGATTTGTGCGATGCATGTAAGCGGAGTGGCTGTAGAAAGTGCCGATTTAATCGGCTCTTTCTACAGCCACTCCGCGAAACTCAGATAATAAGATAAGACCAGAACTGGTCACAAGATCACAAAAATGCAGCAATACGGTCAGATTACTTCAACGATTGATGACGCCATAATTTTTGCGACGGTAACAGTCAAAACATGCTTCTGTTGCCAGACAATCTTCTCGGCGGATTCACGAAGCCGAGAGAGAGAGAGAGTCGGATAAGCGAGACTAGTCCAATTGCAGGCCCCTCGGTTGTAAGTCCTCGATCGCATGGTCCAGATCGTGCTGTGATTAAACACGTGTGTGCCCTCGGTTAGATGGGATATGTGTCCTCGGTTGTAAGTCCTCGATCGTATGGTCCAGATCGTGCTGTGATTAAACACGTGTGTGCCCTCGGTTAGATGGGATATGTGTCCTCGGTTGTAAGTCCTTGATCGTATGGTCCAGATCGTGCTGTGATTAAACACGTGTGTGCCCTCGGTTAGATGGGATATGTGTCCTCGGTTGTAAGTCCTCGATCGTATGGTCCAGATCGTGCTGTGATTAAACACGTGTGTGCCCTCGGTTAGATGGGATATGTGTCCTCGGTTGTAAGTCCTCGATCGTATGGTCCAGATCGTGCTGTGATTAAACACGTGTGTGCCCTCGATTAGATGGGATATGTGTCCTCGGTTGTAAGTCCTTGATCGCATGGTCCAGATCGTGCTGTGATTAAACACGTGTGTGCCCTCGGTTAGATGGGATATGTGTCCTCGGTTGTAAGTCCTCGATCGTATGGTCCAGATCGTGCTGTGATTAAACACGTGTGTGCCCTCGGTTAGATGGGATATGTGTCCTCGGTTGTAAGTCCTCGATCGTATGGTCCAGATCGTGCTATGATTAAACACGTGTGTGCCCTCGGTTAGATGGCATATGTGTCCTCGGTTGTAAGTCCTCGATCGCATGGTCCAGATCGTGCTGTGATTAAACACGTGTGTGCCCTCGGTTAGATGGGATATGTGTCCTCGGTTGTAAGTCCTCGATCGTATGGTCCAGATCGTGCTGTGATTAAACATGTGTGTGCCCTCGGTTAGATGGGATATGTGTCCTCGGTTGTAAGTCCTCGATCGTATGGTCCAGATCGTGCTGTGATTAAACACGTGTGTGCCCTCGGTTAGATGGCATATGTGTCCTCGGTTGTAAGTCCTTGATCGCATGGTCCAGATCGTGCTGTGATTAAACATGTGTGTGCCCTCGGTTAGATGGGATATGTGTCCTCGGTTGTAAGTCCTCGATCGTATGGTCCAGATCGTGCTGTGATTAAACACGTGTGTGCCCTCGATTAGATGGGATATGTGTCCTCGGTTGTAAGTCCTCGATCGTATGGTCCAGATCGTGCTGTGATTAAACACGTGTGTGCCCTCGGTTAGATGGGATATGTGTCCTCGGTTGTAAGTCCTCGATCGGATGGTCCAGATCGTGCTGTGATTAAACACGTGTGTGCCCTCGGTTAGATGGGATATGTGTCCTCGGTTGTAAGTCCTTGATCGCATGGTCCAGATCGTGCTGTGATTAAACACGTGTGTGCCCTCGGTTAGATGGGATATGTGTCCTCGGTTGTAAGTCCTCGATCGCATGGTCCAGATCGTGCTGTGATTAAACACGTGTGTGCCCTCGGTTAGATGGGATATGTGTCCTCGGTTGTAAGTCCTCGATCGTATGGTCCAGATCGTGCTGTGATTAAACACGTGTGTGCCCTCGGTTAGATGGGATATGTGTCCTCGGTTGTAAGTCCTCGATCGTATGGTCCAGATCGTGCTGTGATTAAACACGTGTGTGCCCTCGTTTAGATGGGATATGTGTCCTCGGTTGTAAGTCCTCGATCGCATGGTCAAGATCGTGCTGTGATTAAACACGTGTGTGCCCTCGGTTAGATGGGATATGTGTCCTCGGTTGTAAGTCCTCGATCGCATGGTCCAGATCGTGCTGTGATTAAACACGTGTGTGCCCTCGGTTAGATGGGATATGTGTCCTCGGTTGTAAGTCCTCGATCGCATGGTCCAGATCGTGCTGTGATTAAACACGTGTGTGCCCTCGGTTAGATGGGATATGTGTCCTCGGTTGTAAGTCCTTGATCGCATGGTCCAGATCGTGCTGTGATTAAACACGTGTGTGCCCTCGGTTAGATGGGATATGTGTCCTCGGTTGTAAGTCCTCGATCGCATGGTCCAGATTGTGCTGTGATTAAACACGTGTGTGCCCTCGGTTAGATGGGATATGTGTCCTCAGTTGTAAGTCCTCGATCGTATGGTCCAGATCGTGCTGTGATTAAACACGTATGTTCCCTCGGTTAGATGGGATATGTGTCCTCGGTTGTAAGTCCTCGATCGCATGGTCAAGATCGTGCTGTGATTAAACACGTGTGTGCCCTCGGTTAGATGGGATATGTGTCCTCGGTTGTAAGTCCTCGATCGCATGGTCCAGATCGTGCTGTGATTAAACACGTGTGTGCCCTCGGTTAGATGGGATATGTGTCCTCGGTTGTAAGTCCTTGATCGTATGGTCCAGATCGTGCTGTGATTAAACACGTGTGTGCCCTCGGTTAGATGGGATATGTGTCCTCGGTTGTAAGTCCTCGATCGTATGGTCCAGATCGTGCTGTGATTAAACACGTGTGTGCCCTCGGTTAGATGGGATATGTGTCCTCGGTTGTAAGTCCTCGATCGTATGGTCCAGATCGTGCTGTGATTAAACACGTGTGTGCCCTAGGTTAGATGGGATATGTGTCCTCGGTTGTAAGTCCTCGATCGTATGGTCCAGATCGTGCTGTGATTAAACACGTGTGTGCCCTCGGTTAGATGGGATATGTGTCCTCAGTTGTAAGCCCTCGATCGCATGGTCAAGATCGTGCTGTGATTAAACACGTGTGTGCCCTCGGTTAGATGGGATATGTGTCCTCGGTTGTAAGTCCTCGATCGTATGGTCCAGATCGTGCTGTGATTAAACACGTGTGTGTCCTCGGTTGTAAGCCCTCGATCGCATGGTCAAGATCGTGCTGTGATTAAACACGTGTGTGCCCTCGGTTAGATGGGATATGTGTCCTCGGTTGTAAGTCCTCGATCGCATGGTCCAGATCGTGCTGTGATTAAACACGTGTGTGCCCTCGGTTAGATGGGATATGTGTCCTCGGTTGTAAGTCCTTGATCGCATGGTCCAGATCGTGCTGTGATTAAACACGTGTGTGCCCTCGGTTAGATGGGATATGTGTCCTCGGTTGTAAGTCCTCGATCGTATGGTCCAGATCGTGCTGTGATTAAACACGTGTGTGCCCTCGGTTAGATGGGATATGTGTCCTCGGTTGTAAGTCCTCGATCGTATGGTCCAGATCGTGCTGTGATTAAACACGTGTGTGCCCTCGGTTAGATGGGATATGTGTCCTCGGTTGTAAGTCCTTGATCGTATGGTCCAGATCTTATTAAAGACGTTCTCTGTTTGGGGGTTAGAACAGAGGTCCTCGGTTCGATCTCCATGCGTGCATGCGTGCATTAAATAGTGTCAGTAACGGGCAAAACAGCAATAACTTTATTGTGACTGAAATGGTGTTCAAACACGATAATGTGGGCAAGAAAATAGTGTAAATAAAATAAGTGGCTAGCTATGCTGATCATGCTAATGCAAACCACGAGGCATCTTAACTCATAATTACATGACAAATGTAAAATAACGTACAATGTTGGAACGATGTTAAGATGTTTTGCTGCATCATGGACTTTGGTTTGATATGCACAGTGTATGTAGTCATATGTCAGTGTTATATCGCCGTCAGTATTTCTGTGTATAAGTTGGTGTTCTGGTATTTAATTTTTTTTAAATTAAATACAACATATCTTCTTTTTAATAAATATTGTTTATTTTCCTGTGTCCCGTAAGGTACTTACGATTTCCGCCATTTTGGAAAAGAAATCAGACGTGAAATTGACAACACATGGTACTTCCATCAAAGCTATAGTGTCTTGACGAAGTACTAGTTAGTTCAACAGTCTTAGCTCCTGATAAATAGCGCAAGTAGCCGCTTCTCTTCTGCTAATAATCTGGGGTCGTTATGTTACGTCGCGGCTTTGATACAAAAACAAGATTACAACAACCCGCGCTACTATTGAAATGATTGCGGTCGTTGAACTTATACACGTAATGTCGTGAATGCAAATGTCTTCGTCAACGCCTATTCTTTGTCGTTGAGGACAACAGTATCACATTTTCCTGCTATCACAACCTTCCAGTAGATATGTCATCATTACTGGCCCGCTTTTTTCGGGCGAGGTATATTTTTTCGCAACCGATATGCCGGCGGCGTCATTTCAGGTCGAATACATATCGTGAGATCTTTACTGTATCTTTTAAACATCACCTTCCCTTAGGCGTCAGTCCGTCCGTACGCTCGGCATATGTTATATAACCACATTGTTATAGTAGGCATCGACCCAGTGTACTCCGCGGTAGAAATAATCGATTGAAATGTTGGGAGAAATACTTTCCATACATACATTGCACTGTCATTGACGCCGACAATGTTGGAATGTACAGGGCTGATATATAAATATATAGGAAGCGTTTTGATCATTCAGGGAAAAGAAAACGGGTTCATGCAAGATACAAAACCTTCCTTGCTGTCTTGACTCTTGGTATGTTGGACAAAAGACTGAATGTGCCCGGAAAGCCAATTGAAATCACCAAGAATTGTAGGCATACTGTCAATAACCATTCGTCTTGGTCTTGACATCATCCTGTTTTCCGCTAGTTTCAACCAGAAGGAGAGCCACAGCCCACAAAATACACTTGTGACGCGTTTGTTTTGTCAGCTGTCTCACAATCGACATACCACCCTGTGTGGCGCGGTATCGTATCGGTTAGAACATCGGGCTCTCAATCGAGACAACTCTGGTTCGAATCCTCTTGCTACCGTTTCGAAGCTTTGGCAATTTCGTTCATCCCACGTTGCTACAGTTCATCCAGCTGCATAAATGAGTACCTGACTACATACAGAGGTGGATATTTGAACGAATAGTCTTCGCGCTATAATTGCAGCATGGCTGAATGCTTCCCAGAGAAGTGGAAATGGTGTTGATTAGATTAGTGCCGCTAAATCGTGATGGGCAGTGGTGTTGCGCAGCATTTCATATAAGTGACAGGGTAATCGCCCAATTGTATATCACGCGACTGATGCGTTAAAACAAAACGTGTAGAAGGGTTATTGCACCATTAAGTATATGTAGAACAGGTTTACCAGGGGGAGCGTAAAGCGCTTTGAGCAGTTCCAAGGACTGAACAGTTCCAAGGACTGGGTACCGCGCTATATAAGAACGTACATTCATTTTTATTTACGTTATCGATGACACTAGCAGCTATTCTACTTTGGTTGTGGGAGATGGGAATATTGATATCAATTATGTCGACTAAAATAGCGCGTCCAGATACTGCGGTACTCATACACGCAGTGCAACAACAATCAAAGACACCGCACGGTTGATACAAGGGCTGGTAGATATTTTAATAAGAATACATTTGAAAAGAGATGCGTTTTAAGTATGCATTTGAACCCTGCTCGTGTGACAAACATGCACTGCGCATAACCAGAGCAGGCACGTAACACGCGGGACAGTACAAAGCGTGGCGTATCTGCGGGGTTGGGGTGGGGGTGGGGGGTGCAGGGGAGGATCTAGGCTTGTTGGCATGGGGGTCTCAGTCAGTGGTAGTCATATGTCGTTTACTTAAAAACCGGCGGGGGGACACATTAGTGCCATGACCCAATGCACCTCCAAAATACGCAAGCACACACACACACACACACACACACACACACACACACACACACACACACACACACACACACACACACACATGCAGTGCGTCCCGGGCATCCCCTATGATTTCATTGTTTATTCTTATCATCGTTGGTGACGTCGCGCGTTACCGGCTCTTTTACCGGTACAAGTTATAACATTATGACTTGTACCGGTACAAATTATAACATTAAGACTTGCACCGGTACAAGTTATAACATTATGACTTGCACCGGAACAAGTTATAACATTATGACTTGTACCGGTACAAGTTATAACATTATAACTTGCACCGGTACAAGTTTTAACATTATGACATGCACCGGTACAAGTTATAACATTATGACTTGCACCGGTACAAGTGCCTGTATAAAGGCAATGAATTCACACATGATTATCGACAGAAGAATAAGCGCTTGACAACACCCCATGTCTCCTTGCATGAGTGATCACAACAAGGGGTATGGTTGGCACATTTCGAGCGCTGGTCCCGCGTCAATCAAGGATCTAGCACTTTTGATTGGCATGGGCAAATAGGCGCCTTATTTTGCTCAACCTGTCACTCATTAGTGAGTACTCGATATATACACAGCCGATGACAGCCGCCTATGCAAACAGTTGGATATTTTCAAGTATCAACACACAAGACGACAACAACAGAATGAACGACTTCACGAAATTGACGTCGTCGAATGTTCTTGGGTTTGTAGCTTTTATCGTACTCACTTATGCCGACTTCGAGTGAACATAGTTGAACGGTAACGTTAAGTGAAGATTAGTGCCGCTAAATCGTGATGGGCAGTGGTGTTGGGCAGCATTTCATATACCGCTAAATCGTGATGGGCAGTCGTATTGGGCAGCATTTCATATAAGTGACAGGGACTTAGGGTAATCGCCCAATTGTATCTCACGCGACTGATGCGTTAAGACAAAACGTGTAGAAGGGTTATTGCACCATTAAGTATATTTTTCTTTGGTTTGAACTGGAACACTTTAGGCGTAATGCTGCACCAGTAACTACAGTGTGCATATTATACCAGAATGCAGTGCACCGTTGTTTGGCAGCAAGCAATCGGCTTCCCGCTACCCCAACCAATTATCAACAATTAACATCACTGAAACTAATTCGCACTGACATACTTACTTACTTACTTAATCCTCTTCGCCCCTTCAGGAGCATAGGGCGTCAACCATGTTTCTCCACCTCACTCTCTTCTGGGCTATAGCTTTGGCCTCTTGCCAGGTGATCCCCACTTTATCAAGATCTTGTAGTGTGGAGCGTCTCCAGTTGATTTTTAGCCTTCCTTGTCTTCTCTTTCCTTGTGGGTTATAGTCCAGTGCTTGTTTGGTTGTATTTGTTGGATCTTTTCTGAGTGTGTGGCCAATCCAGCTCCATTTTCTCCTCTTGATCGTAGTGTTTATTTCTTCATGTTTGGTTTTCTTCCAGAGCTCTTTATTTGATATTTTGTTAGGCCACCATACCTTGAGGATGTATAGGATGCGACTGTTGATGAAGACTTGGAGTTTGTTGTTGAGAGACTGAGTAGTTTTCCACGTTTCACAGCCATAGAGAAGAACTGGTTTAACGTTGGTGTTGAAAATGCGGATCTTACTGTTTATGGATAGTTGGGAAGAGAGCCATACAGGGCGTAGGGTTCTGAAGGCATGGCGAGCTTTATTGATGCGTAGCTCCACATCTTTATCAGCTCCACCATTTGTACTGATGTTGCTCCCGAGGTA
The DNA here is from genome assembly GCA_963662155.1 of Lamellibrachia columna. Classification (NCBI taxonomy): domain Eukaryota; kingdom Metazoa; phylum Annelida; class Polychaeta; order Sabellida; family Siboglinidae; genus Lamellibrachia; species Lamellibrachia columna. The sequence goes on from OY759267.1 coordinate 41,243,530, forward strand.
GATGAAGTCTTGTACTTCCTCAACAGTACCACTTTCTAGTGAGATGGGTTCGGAGGATGTGCTGTTAACTTTCATCACCTTTGTCTTTCCCACATTGATCTTAAGACCCAGTTTGCTGCTTTTTTCTTGAAGACTTTCTGTTTTTTGTTGCATGTGTTTATGGGTTTCTGAGAGTAGTGCTAGATCATCTGCAAAATCCAGGTCTTCTAGTTGTGAGAACAAGTTCCACTGGATCCCAGTACGATGGTGTTCTGTGGATCTTTTCATTGGCCAGTCTATGGGTATCAGAAAGAGCAGTGGAGATAGCAAGCAGCCCTGTCGTACTCCAGTTTCAATCTGGAAGCCTTCTGAAACTTGTCCATTAAAGATTACGTGACCAGTGAAACCTTCGTACATGTTCTTTATTAGGGTTACACATTTTGTGGGTAAACCATAGTGCCTCAGGAGCTTCGATAGAACTGTCCTATCTGTACTATCGAATGCTTTTTCGAAGTCCACAAAGTTTATGTATAGGGAGCTCTGCCATTCAATGCATTGTTCAACGATAATCCTGAGTGTAGCAATGTGATCTGTGCAGGATTTATCCATTCTAAAGCCAGCTTGTTCCTTTCTTAGCTTCTTGTCAACTGTTTCTTGTATTCTATCCAGGATGATACGGCAGAGAATTTTACTGGGCACTGATAGAAGCATGATCCCTCTCCAGTTCTTACATTCACTGAGGTTGCCTTTCTTGGGGATTGTAACTAGCATACCTGTCTTCCATTCAGTTGGTATTCGCACTGACATAGTCAACACTAATTGACACTAACTAACAGTAACCAAACTCTAAACTAACTTGCATTAATTATCATTGACTAACATCAACATTACCTAACACAAATTGCTTCAACACAATACTTAAACATTTTAAACTAGAGTATATGATATTTGACATGAAATCTAAACAGTAGTTCTCACGACGACTGTATTTGAAGTTAAAAGTATCACCATAGTTAAAATCTGGACTATATGAAATTATTGATATATCAAGCCTTCATTTTTACAAAATGCATGATGCACTCAATTCTAGTTAAAAACTGTAACTACTGTAATTATTCTTGCATATATAACAATTCGGAATAACACAATCTGACTCATATTTGCTAATTAGTTACTTTCTTGCATAATTTATAAAACCTTGGTATGAGTGGCTGTTTATTTTTGGAGTACAATTTTTGGGAGATACTTCTCTTGAATTAATTTTGGGATTTCGTGTATGATGCAAAGGTGGCAATACATGGAATTAGTATGTTTCACTTGAACGTCATTAGTAGTTCACGATTCATGATTATTAAATAAAGGTGTGGCATGCCAATTATACTTACTGTTTGATAAAGCTCTAATTGCCTTTTTGCAACTTACTTATTCGTGGTCCTACATTGAAACCCCAAGCTGTAATTCCATAATATAGGTGAGATAGAAATAGTGAATCGTAGATTATCTTCAAGATGTACACTGGCACATAGTGTTTTAATCTCGATATAATCCCACACATCCTTGATAGTTTGTTCGCTATATAGTGAGGATGCTATGTTAGATTAGAGTCTACGAGGACAACAAGAATTAAAAAATTACACATTCAATTGCCATAAGATTTACTTCAATATTAAGGATTTCGTTAGTTTTCAGTGTTTTATTGATTAAGACAAATTATCATTTTGCTTTGTTTGCATTCAGGTAAAGCATATTCACTGCTAGCACGTATTTATTTAATTCGATGTTGATTCGGTTGTGTGGTTACTTGTGAAGTTATCTAGTGTGCTGAGCAGGGTGGTATCATCTGCATACATGATGGGTGTAATTGTTTTACTAGCCATTGCTAGACCATTAATATAATAAGAATAGTAGAGGTCCTAGGATTTATCCTTGAGGAATCCCTGTAGTTATTGTTTCTGCGGCTGATTGGGTGTTTTAAAATTTAACATATTGCTGTCTGTTGTACATGTAGCTTTAAAACCATTCTAATTCTACATGTTATGCCATATTGTTCAAGCTTGCTGATAAGGATTTCAAGGTCAATACTGTCAAACGCTTTTGACAAGTCTATATATATATATATATATATATATATATATATATATATATATATATATATATATATATATATATATATATATATCACTATAGGTTGTCTATTTTCACCAAGATAGACTACCTATAGCGATATGTATAGACGTGTCAAAAGCATTTGACACAATTGACCACGCAATCCTTATCAGTAAGCTTGAACATTATGACATAGAAATTGATCGGTTGCATGATTGTATTTAACGTTTCTTCTCTGCAGCTACGAGGATGCGAAGTCGACGGCGGAGTTCCTGCTCAGTCAGACCGAGCATCGGCCGATCATTGGCATCATCTGCGGCTCCGGACTCGGCGGTCTTGCCAAATTCTTAAGCGACACGGACTGGTTTGAATTCCGCGACATTCCGAATTTCGCCGTCAGCACAGGTAAGACTGAGACGTATTTATTTTACCAATCATCTAATGTATAAACATAAAATGCAATAGTCATTATAAGCACAAAAGTCATTATAATTCAAATTAATACATTAAATGTCGCTATCATAGGAGCCTCCCTAAACATAAATAAACTCTCACAGTCACGTGATCACTATCCATAGAGCCTACAACAACTAGAGTATGCATACACATTAAAGCATGGGGATATTTCAAAGTTTTGTAAAGACGGTTTTGTCATCCAAAACAAATATCATCTCACATAAGGCCTAAAAAATAGGTGTGTTTCCGGTAACGGGCAGAAAGAAATTAGGTAGGGTAGGTAGGTAGGGATTTTTTTAGCAACTATAGATAATGACATGCATGTACGTTTTCACCAGTAATATCTTCTATGTTATTAAAGTTCAAATATCTTGTAGATTTTGTACTCTTATTTGTGTTGCAGTGGAGGGCCATGCGGGCAAATTGGTGTTTGGGAATCTACAAGGCAAGAGCGTCGTACTAATGCAGGGCCGAGTACACATGTACGAGGGGCACTCGGCCGAGAAGGTGAGTGGTGTATGCAGCTCTTACCTGTTGTCGTGTTTGTTCTTCATATCATGGTTTGTTCGATATAACATAACTTACTATAAAGACAAAACGACGATTAATATTAGTTAAGACATTATTCTGAATGAACGTGGGATCACTTCGCTGATATTGAAAGGGAACGTACAACGATTTAAATTTCGTTAAATGATACGTAGCTAGTTGAGTATTTCGATTTAAATTGAATACCCAGATTCTAACTTAAAGTACATCTAAATTAGCAACGTTACACTTTGTGTTGTAATCTTTATGAGTATATTGACCGTCAGAAAATGTATAAAACTGGGCACTTTACATATCAATAAATCACCCGATAAAAACTGTATATTTCAATATTTATTCGTCTTTTCATCACTACATATGTTGAAAAACTAGCATGTTTTATTTCCTCGCCATATAGTGTATTTTTTTTCATATTAAGAGGCGAAATATCAAGATGGAAACAACGCCTTGTATGGATACTATTATTAACCAACCGATATATCATCAATACTAGTACATTCAGTGTCGCAATGTCATTCAGTTAATCTAACGGTTCCCAACCTGGGGTACGGGTACCCCGGGGGTACGCCAGACATTTTCCAGGGGGTGAGCGGAAGGTTGGCTGAAGCTAAAGTATCGTGCAATGGTGCAAAAACGCTGTCACTTTGTGTGGTCCACGAAGGAGAAAATGTGTTTCTGTAATACTATCAAATTCACACAAAACATATTCCTTTCAAGCAAATATTCAACGCTATTAGAACAATTCCAGGTCCAAGTCCATACATTGCTATTCTCGAAGGACCTACAGTTTTTCCAGTTAAATGCTTCCCATCTAAATTATTCGTAATTTACGACGATTTCACCTCGTTTCAAAGGTTCGTGCCTATAACTAGTAAGTTTGCGTCATCAAGTCCAACGCCCCCAATACCAGGCTCGTCTGCCTCTTGTACCAAGACTTCGATACAGACCAAGAGGCACTGCTCTTCCACGTCGTGTCCATAGTGGTGTCGCAGAAAGATGAGATTACCAAATTATTTGACCGCGTCGGGAAAGAGCAGTCACGAAAATTAATCGAAAAACTCTCGGACAAAAAAAGTTAACTCTTGATGCTGACATGCTTGAGCAACATCGTTTTCTACCTGAACTAACAAGCCACTCTAGGGCCGGTTCACCACGATGATTGGATTCGTGGACGACGTACAAGCATTCATCGTGAAGCTAGAGCTGGTTGGACGGCAAAATCAAAGAAGGACACGTCAACACCTAAGCGCAGCGCTTCACATGCCCGTCTTAAGGTACGGGGTTCGGGGGTTCGAACTCTGAGAAAATTGTGTTTAACTGTAACATTTTCAGAAATCGACCCAGAAATCGCCGACTGATTATATATGCTCCAACCCCCCACCCACCTTTTAAACTCCGAGGACGGGCCATCTTCATGATGAAGAAACGGGAAATGGAAACATGGGACAACTTGTGCATGCGTACCTGTGTTGGAAGTGTTTCATACATACTCCCTGGATCTGAGTGCGCGGGATTCGAATTTCATCCATTCAGTGCGACGGTGCAGGGGGATTTGCTGAAGTTTGTGAAAGACTCCACCGCACTTAATGCATTTGAAGCTCTTCCCCTGCGAACGTTTTGGTCTAAGATGAGGAAATCGTATCCACAAGTAGCTGAAGTGCCCGTGAGGGTACCACTGATGTTTCTATCTAAATATATCTGCGAGCAAGGATTCTTGGCAATGTTCTGCGTGAAAATTAAGTTAATTTCGTGCCCGACTGTGCATGAAGGAAGATCTCCGCGTCTCTTGTCAAAAGAAGCTATTAGAAGAATATTGTTCAAGCTAACTATGTGGAGGGTTTATAGGCGTACCACAAAGGATGAAGACTGTGCAAATTATGAAGATGCACTTAATGCAGCTACGACTGAAATTACACAATCTAAAAGAAGATATGAGAAAAAAATAGCATGTAACATTAGCAATTACAACAATAGTTTTTTATGCATATGTCAGGAATAAACAATACGTATGAGACAAGGTCGGACCTCTATAATACAGTGCTGGAAATATAATATCACAAGGTTTTTTAATGGCGAAAGGCATAAATGGTTACTTCAGTTCAGTATTTACCAGAGAGGATATTAGTTCATTACCAGTTCAAGATTCTTAATTTCAGGAGGCTAAATCTGATTATATAGGGCAGTTACTTGTAACTCCAGAAATGGTAGCTAAGAAAATAAAGTCAATGAAGGATAATAAATCACCGGGAGTGGATGGAATTCCTATAAAACTGCTAATGGAAAGAGTAGAACAAATCAGTATACCACTTGCAAGAGCATTCAACTTGTCATTAAAAGAGGGACTTGTTCCTTTTGAGTGGAAATAAGCAAACATCATACCATTATTTAAAAAGGGATCGAGAAATAAGTCAGGGAATTACAGACCAGTGAGCTTGATGTCAGTGAGTTGTAAATTATTAGAAAGGTTAGTTAAATACCATATGGTGGACTTCCTTGTTAGGCATAAATGATTAAATTCATCTCAATATGGATTCCTAAAAGCGAGGACATGCTTAACAAATATGTTATGTTTTTTGGAAGAAATCACTAAGTGGATTGACGATGGATCGCCAGTAGATATCATCTACTTAGATTTTCAGAAAGCTTTTGACGAAGTGCCACATCAAAGCTTACTACTTAAATTAAAAGCCCATGTTATCGGGGATGGTATAATTCAATGGATAGAACTATGGCTGACTGACAAAAGACAAAAGACAGCGTGTTGTAGTGGATGGAGGCATACTCTGGAAATCAGTTTTGAGTGGGGTACCACAAGGATCAGTAATAGGACCTTTATTTTTCTTAATATATATATATATATATATATATATATATATATATATATATATATATATATATATATATCAATAACTTGGACGACAACAAGCAACGTACTGAAATGTGCGGATGACACAAAAGTGTTTAGAAAGGTTAATACTGATGGTAATAAGCAACATTTACAAAATCTAGATATATACAAATTAGTTAAATGGTCTATAAAATGGCAGATGTTATTAAATTTTGGAAAACGTAAATGCCTACATACAGGATACGGGAACTTGGATATAAACTATAATATGGGAGATACTGTTCTAAGTACTACCGTAAAAGAAAAGGACTTAGGAATAACAATATGTGCTGATGTGAAAGTTTCAGAACAGTGTGGTATTGCAGCTTCAAAGGGTAATCAAATTCTTGGGCTGATTGGGAGAAACATAACATACAAGGAAAAAAGCTAATTATACCTATGTATAAAGCAATAGTTAGACCTCATTTAGAATACTGTATACAAGCGTGGAGACCATATCATAATAAGGATATAGATACGCTTGAACGAATACAGAGGAGAGCAACTAAAATTATTCCAGAACTGAGAGACCTTAGTTATGAAGAACGCCTAAAAGAATGTGGTTTAACAACTCTAGAGACAAGGAGGTTAAGATTGAAGTTTTTAATATATTGAATGGGTATGCAAATATTTATAGAAATATGTTTTTCTCACTCACTCAAGAAATATAGTAGAACAAGAGGACATGAGGTAAAATTAATAAATGATCAGTGTAGATTGGATATCAGGACGCATTCATTCTTCCATGTCCACTTGCCATCGAGGCTTTTGGCTTGGATGGCAAATCTTGTTAAATCTTAAAAGCTGTTCCCTGAATCGAGACCTCGGGTTTGACCAGGTAAATTCAACCCTCATGTTGAGGTGGTTTCTCGATTCTTATCTTATCCATTCTGGCTACAGTTTTGTTGTCAATAAAATGTATAACTGAACTCAGTATTGTTTGTTGTTGTTTCGTCTTTTAATTATTATGTCATTATGATGGGGTACCCGTTCAATTGTTTCAGGACGCGTGAGGTACGTGGGTAGAAAAAGGTTGGAATCCCTAAGTTAATCAATAAAAATCGGTATACAACATCAAGATTGAATAAGTTGTCACCAAGAGCAACACGTTCTAGATAGCAAGTGGAAAATTACAGAAGAATATCGCGATAACAGTCACTCTACAATCAACAATGCGGTAACACAGTCATCTCCATATTCAGGAACAGTGAATCGCCCGGGGCAAACCGGCCAGACTACCCCGATAATAAACGTGTCACATTACTCATTCAGTAGAGGGCAGGCCCTGTTGATTTGGAAAATAAAAAAAAATGTCGCGATAACAGTCATTCTACATCAACAATGCGGTAACACAGTCACCTCCACATTCAGGAACAGTGAATCACCCGGGACAAACCGGTTAGACAACCCCGACAATAAAAACCTGTCACGGTCTAGCAGCCGCATGCTCAAGTTTGTTTTTTGTGGTCTGCCGTCGCTGAGACACATAGTAAAGCCACACGATGGTGCTGTTGATAATATCCTTTCAACGTGTCACATCACTCATTCAGTAGAGAGCAGGCCCTGTTGATTTCAGCCTACAGTTGATTTGATTACTGGTGGATATGATAACGTTTTGCATGATGGGCATATGCATGATTATAAGAAAACGTGTCCATCAAAACTTCTGAAACTTTTTAGCATGTCCGTGTCATCGTCTCGTTGACACGCGGAGCGAGTTTAGTAAAAATAAGTAATTTCTAGCTCTTGCAAAATGCCTGTATGTGCGATACCATCAATGTGTACCAATATGTGCATGAATCACGGAGCACACGTGTCTAGCAAAAAAAAAACTCCCAAATATCCTTTCGCCCATTAAAATAATAAAAAATCAACAGCTTCTACCAGCAAACCTGACAATGTGCCTGCTCAAATGCATTTATGTCAAATCATATAACATTTTCAGACTCCCCATATCCAAACTTACTATGCCCTACATTCGTAAGCATTTGTAACCGTTGTCGTGTTGGGTCGGGCTGGCAGCGTTAGTAGTATACGTAAGGATCTGACCAGGTAAATCCGGAGGCAATCGAGTTAGTATATGTCAACGTCCCATCGTCGAGTTGGGTTGGGCTGGCAATGTCCCACCGCTGTTTTGGATCACGCTGGCGTGTTGGCGTTGGCCAATGTCATGCTCTAGTACCCGCCCCGCACAAGTTTTAAATAAACTAAATAAAAGCTATTCTTTGAACATCAACGTAACGCCATCAAGCTTGTCGGATTTAAACACACGAACGTAAAATCCGTTATTCGGCTGTTCATAATTTTTTTTGCAAATATGATGCTGATGAATAATTGCATGAATGCTGATGAACACTTGCATATATATTTTGGACGAAGTTTTTACATTCTCACAACTTTCTTAAAGCAAAGGACGGCGCCGTTTGGTACATTACTGTATCGCTACCCACGATAGTAATCATGTGCCTTATTCCCTTTCAGATCACCTTCCCTGTTCGCGTCTTCAAGATAATGGGGGTAAATAACCTGATCGTGACGAATGCTGCTGGGGCTATCAACCGGACATATAATGCCGGCGATCTGATGATCATATGTGACCATATCAACCTCGTTGGGCTAGCCGGACTTAACCCACTAGTTGGAGTTAACGATTCAAGGTGAGCAGCGCCAGGGAACGGTTCAACTAGGGTAAAGGCAGTTTTTGGGGTACATGTATTATATATATATATATATATATATATATATATATATATATATATATATATATATATATATATATATATATATATATATATATATATATATATATATATATATATATATATATATATATTCAATACATGCACCCATGGGCATATGCACCTATAAGAGTTACTAAAACATAACCTTTTGCAACTTCAACTAACAATAATATCACGCCAGTGGTTTACTAGGAAAACCTTGTTAAACACACGCCATCATAATTTCACTGGCCGCGTCATACCGTTAATTAACTCTACATCTAGTCATAGTCTAGCAACATTCGCTCGCCAAATAAAACTATATATGTATACACCTCTTCCTATATTTGCCAACAGGATATGGCCATGCTGTTTGCGTCCAAACTCAACTTATGTAGCATATTTATCTTTTGTTTACTAAACCATTTCTGAGAAAATAGTACGTTTGTTTGATACTTTGTATGTACAAGTCTCATTTTTATGTTGAATAAACCAATAAATTAATTGCGTTGGTATGTATTCCGGTCTCACTTAATACGTAACGCGTAGTCAAGGTTACCCGATTTTCACAGAACTGCGCAAGCGCTTATCGGTTGTGCCGTCAGAAAACCGGATAAATGACCGGAATCTCCCACTTTTATAACACATTCTGAGTGAACCACTGACGTGATGTTCGTGTTGATTGCACATGAGTAATTATTAATATCTATTTTAGGTGCATAGCCCCAAAACCATGATGGTCGCTAGTGGCAACCGCGAATCACAGGATTGTAGAATTAACTGAACAGTTTTCTTTATTGTGATTTATCTTCTCAATTAATTGGCCCCAGAAGACAGTTATTTGGAATAAGAGACTCAACAAGAGTTATGTTAATATATACATATTAACTGATTCGTTCACGTCACCTACAAAACTAGCTGCGTAGACCTGTACGTTGTGTTTTTCCCGTGCAGATTCGGTCCCCGCTTCCCACCAATGTCGACGGCTTACGACAAAACGTTACGTAGAGTGGGTCTGAAGTTGGCCGAAGACCTTGGCATGAAGGATTTAGTCCATGAGGGCGTCTATTCCTTCCAATGTGGGCCATTCTATGAGACAGTCGGCGAATCTCGTCTGCTCAAAGTGCTGGGCGCTGATGTCACTGGTAGGACGACCGACTTTTTAAACTCTAATGAGGGAATCAATGATACAGTGCTATTGGCGTTTATATGGTTAGAATAATGATTGATATTGTTTGTACGAAATTGTTATTTAATAGGAGTGCTTACAAATGTTATTGTAGCACACCATGCTGTGTTTGGATAATGGAAAGAACGGTCTAACTGGTTTAAGCGAGATACATAGCATTCTTTTCGTGATTAGTTATATATCTTTAAATGAGATCAAGGCGAAGTGGTCGTAAATAGGCCAATAATACAGACAAACTCTTCACTATCAGAACCGTGTTACGATATTGAAACATGGGTTATACGTAGGAGGGAATGAAGAAAAGCCAATCGACCAATGTGGATCCGATTTTTGTCTTTCGCACTATTTTAAAAAAAAAACCACAAATACCATTATTGTATTGCCGATTCTATGGTGCCCAACCGTTGTTGCAGGCATGAGTACAGTACCGGAAGTGCTGGTCGCCAGGCATTGTGGAATACGTGTGTTCGGTGTTTCGCTGGTGACGAACCGCTGCGTCATGGAGTTGGACAGCGACGAGGAGGTAAATCACCAGGAGGTGTTGTTGATGGGGGAGAAGGGAAGCGCAGACATGCAACGGCTAATCTTGAAATTGGTTGGCGAGATTGACTAGTTCTTGTTTTATATCGTCATCTACAATGGGCTGTTGTGTCTGGTTGCGTGCAGAAACTGTTGAATGTGAGCCGCACACTGCTCAAATGAACCGTACGTGATACGAATCAGAGGCGTCTAAAAGTAGCTACATATGTCAATGTTAGCGCACAACAACCCTGCTGCCGTCATAGGGTACACTCGCTAGGTGGCGTGCTAGTTTTCAAAAATGGCGCGCCACCTAGTGAGTTAGACGACAACGGCACGTCACGGGCGATACACGATGAAGCGCAACAAACCGTTACGCAAGTTTAAAAAACAGCGCAAAACAATATACAATTCTCCATAAGTTCGCTGTATACGAAAAATTCTTCAGCATGCACGAACCATGATTTTAAAATGCCGAATATGCAACACAAGACCTACTAAGATCTTATTGTTTGTCGTGCAATGTTTATTTACAAATGTAGTGTTAGTTATGCTAAGCGCATAAATCAAGGTCAACATAATATCGTAGACAAAGATTGACTATGTTCTTATGTAGACCTGTGTTTAACAAGATTTAGATTTAACAAGATTTAACAAGATTTGCCATCCAAGCCAAAGGCCCAGATGGCAAGTGGACAAGGAAGCCATTGGCTTATCGAGAGTCCAACAATGTTCATCTACTTATAACCCGCCCTCCTGAGATATGTGTCTACCTTGTTTTTAAACATATTCACGCTGCTAGCAGTTACACAATCTGTAGACAATTTGTTCCATTCATTTATTGTCCTCTGTGAGAACGAGTGCTTCCTGATGTCCAATCTACATTGATCCTTTACTAATTTTACATCATGTCCTCTAGTTCTGCTATCCTTCTTGAGTGAGAAAAACATATTTCTATCAATATTTTCATACCCATTCAATATCTTAAAAACTTCAATCTGATCTCCTCTTAACCTCCTTGTCTCTAGAGTTGTTAAACCACATTCTTTCAGGCGTTCTTCATAACTAAGGTCTCTCAGTTCTGGAATCATTTTAGTTGCTCTCCTTTGTATGTGTTCAAGCGTATCTATATCCTTCTTACGATATGGTCTCCATGCTTGTATACAGTATTCTAAATGAGGTCTAACTATTGCTTTATAAAGAGGTATAATTAACTTTTTTCCCTTGTATGTTATGTTTCTTCTAATCAATCCAAGAATTTTATTACCATTTGAAGCTGCTATACCACACTGCTCTGAAACTTTCATATCAGCGCTTATTGTAACTCCTAAGTCCTTTTCTTTTACAGTAGTACCCAGAACAGTATCTCCCATTTTATAGTTTACATTCAAGTTCCCATGTCCTGTATGTAGGCATTTACATTTCCCAAAATTGAACAACATCTGCCATTTCTCAGACCATTTCACTAATCTGTCTAGATCGTTTTGTAAATGTTGTTTATCACCATCAGTATTAACCTTTCTAAACAGTTTTGTGTCATCCGCAAATTTCAGTACGTTACTTGTTATACTGTCGTCCAAGTCATTGATATAAATTAAGAATAATATAGGTACTAATACTGATCCTTGAGGTACCCCACTCAAAACCGATTTCCAAGTTGAAACTTCTCCATCTACTACAACTCGTCTTCTGTCAGTCAGCCATTGTTCTATCCAGTCAGTTATGCTATCCCCGATACCATGGGCTTTTAATTTAAGTAGTAATCTTTGATGTGGCACTTTGTCAAAAGCTTTCTGAAAATCTAAGTAGATAATATCTACTGGCGATCCCACGTCTGATTTCTTCCAAAAAACATAACATATTTGTTAAGCATGACCTCGCTTTAAGGAATCCATGTTGAGATGAATTTAATAATTTATGCTTAACGAGGAAGTCCACCATATGGTCTTTAATTAACCTTTCTAATAATTTACAAATCACTGACGTTAAACTCACTGGTCTGTAATTCTCTGACTTATTTCTCGAACCCTTTTTAAATAATGGTATGATGTTTGCTTCTTTCCATTCAAACGGAACAACTCCCTCTTTTAATGACAAGTTGAATACTCTTGCAAGTGGTATACTGATTTGTTCTACTGTTTCCATTAGTAATTTTGGAGGAATCCCATCCACTCCCGGTGATTTGTTATCCTTCATTGCCTTTATTTTCTTAGCTACCAATTCTGGAGTTACAACTGTGTTGCCCATGTTTTAAGAAGTCGGGCTATTTTTAGATAGGATCATAATAGCGAGCACGCAAGAAATATGATAGTTTACATTTCGTCTTCAGTGCAAAGTGTTACGTGTCTTATGTAGGTATTGACGATGTATAACTCAATAATAACAACTTAAAGTGTAGCATGAATAGAAGCTTTACTAATCGACCCAATCTGACACAAACAACTAGAGTGGCGTCATCTAGTGAGTAGTAATGACATAATAACGTAACATTATGGAGAGGCATACAAAGTAAATATACGTATGTTGTATAAATTATAGATACGCAAATTAAATTAACATAGTGACAATCATTAGTCAACTATAAAATGTCTGCATAAGTGTGCATCATTTGTTAAAATGTCACCCAATTAAACGCCCACACGAAGATCTTGAAAGCTTCTTTGTCTGTGAGATGTGTACGATGTTTCGCAGCTTTCTAACACATTTTACAAGTTCAGCTTTCTAACACGTTTTACAAGTTCAGCTTTCTAGCACGTTTCAATAGTTCAGCTTTCTAGCACGTTTCACAGGTTCAGCTTTCTGGCACGTTTCACAAGTTCAGCTTTCTAGCACGTTTCACTAGTTCAGCTTTCTAGCACGTTTCACAGGTTCAGCTTTCTGGCACGTTTCACAAGTTCAGCTTTCTAGCACGTTTCACTAGTTCAGCTTTCTAGCACGTTTCACAGGTTCAGCCTTCTAGCACGTTTCACAGGTTCAGCTTTCTAGCACGTTTCACAAGTTCAGCTTTCTAGCACGTTTCACTAGTTCAGCTTTCTAGCACGTTTCACAGGTTCAGCCTTCTAGCACGTTTCACAGGTTCAGCTTTCTAGCACGTTTCACAAGTTCAGCTTTCTAGCACGTTTCACTAGTTCAGCTTTCTGTTTTTACACCACTCTTCCGGTTTCTGTCATGTATGGCCGTTTCGCGTTCGGCGACGAGGGAATCGTGTGATATCTGTTGACTCTGTCGCGGGTGATTGCGCTTTGTCAGGGGTCTTCGTTGGAATAATGCTGACTGTCTCGTCTGGAACTGTGTGTGGCTGTGGTGGTCGTTGAACGTTTATTTCTCTGTGTCTCGGAGGCTCGCAGAAAATGTCGGTTTCGGCGACATTCATGTCCAACTTCGTTATCACTTCATAGAACCGTCTTACAAGCCGCTTAGTTACAGTTTCTTGTTCCCACTCACGTCTCCCAGCTTAGATTGGCTGAATTCTTACGAGATTGCCTGGTTGCAATAGTCTCAGCACTCGCCGGTTGCTACACCGATCACTGACTCTTGCTCGTTTGTCTTCCATTCGCTCTCTTTAATCTTTCATTAGCTACTTAATGGTTTCAGAACATAAGATGTTGTGGGAACAGGAGTCTTTGTTCTGCGTCCCATAAGCCGTTGTGCTGGACTGGTTTTGAGACCTTCTGTTGGTGTGTCTCTCAGGTTGAGTAGACCAAGGTATGGATCTTCATGTGGAGTTCTGCATTTTCTTAGCTGTCGCTTCGCGTTCTTGACAGCAGGAATCAGGAATTGTTTATTCGACAAGACATTAAGAAATACAAAAACATACTATGCATTTCTACAAAATAAATCAATATGAATGTTAATTGTATAGGTATGAAATCATGTAGGTCTGGGAGACTGCCACTAAAACCATAATTTGGTCGTTAACGTGACAGCCACCCAATAAATTCATAAAATAAACAATATAATTGAGTGCGGGATTAAAGACAAATAACTTGAACGTATTGCATGAGTATATGTTAAATAAAGTGTAAGAATAAGACAATCAACATATAACATATATTATTATAATATGTGAGATGGTATTAAGAGGAAATCAGTTAGCAAACATTTAACAGCAATTATTTATCGTATTAGTGGCAAATATAACAATTCCGGATATTACAACTTGAGCTATATTGTGACAGAAAGAAATTCTTCGCATAGGAGCTGAAACCTTGCAATGGGTGAGACTGAATTTTATCTACGATCAAGGTGGGAGTGTTATTAATGACATGGCCAATAATAAACCTGAGTGATTTCCTGGCAAGTTCAGTATTCGCCCTTTCAACATGTATGTCATGTCGATTTCTTGTATAATGTGTATGAACATCCTCATTTTCTCTTATGCCTAACCTTGAAAAACATTCAGGTAAATTACCGTTTATGTATCTATGATAACATTTCAGTTGGTTTAACCTAATAATGTCTCTAACCATTAAAATGTTAAAATGCCTGAATAATGGCTCTGTATGTGTATTATATCGGCTATATGTCACTACAGGATAAATAGCACATGATAAGTACTACATAATAAATAGTACATGGTAAGTTACCATTGGTAACCAAGGAACAGCATAGATAAGTCGTGTCATTCTTCGTGGCAAGCGTTTGATAACGCTTTGATGGTGTTGTTATTGAATACGAGAAAGGTCAAATTCAAACTGCTCTTGTGCAGTCAGTCGGAAGCTGACCGAACGCAGTAGTTGCCTAGTTGGCCCAACTGCTTTGATGTTACCGTTTTATGTCGTAGCTGTAATGTGTTTTTTATTTAGTAATAAAGCTTGTGTTGCATAATTTCAAACACTCGCCTTTGCATTTGCGTTTGAATTGTTTAAAACATTGGTATTTAAATACAATCATATAAGACAATGTCGCCGCTATTTCTTTTGTGTGTTTTATTTTTATCATGTTCAATGGCTTCGAGAGGTGATGACTTTGTCCTGTGCAAGCCACTTATCATCCAACGATCGGCTGTCATCGCAACATTTCCCCATCCCACGAGAATACAACATTCTTTATCCTTTTTACACAGCTTGCCATGTCTTAACCTTTGTTTTAATCGCAAGTTACTGCCAATCCCCCCGCGCTACGCCTACATTTAAATCTGCAATAACTCTACTGCTAGCGGGCGACGTAAATCTAAATCCTGGGCCTGCTGTCAGGCGTAACATTCGGTTGGCTACCACAAACGTTCGATCAATTCGAGATAAGACAGCATCACATAGCGATTTATTAATTTCTAAAACAATAGACATTCTTGCTGTCACTGAGACCTGGCTCAGACCACATGATACAGTCGCATGCATTGCTGACATTTCTCCTTCTGGTTATACCTTCCATCATCGACCACGTTCAGTTAGACGAGGTGGTGGTGTTGGCTTTTTGGTATCATAACAGTTCAAAGTTAATTTATATTCGAACTCTGAAAACTCTAGTTTTGAATCTATTTGTGTTGAAATTTCATATTCTTCTTTCTCCGCTTATTTCATCTGTATTTATCGCCTTCCAAGACACCCAGCCAATTTCTTTGAAGAATTCCAGGATCTGTTGGAAAATTTTGCAACTATGCATTCAAAACTTTTTATTTTTGGTGATTTTAATCTTCATTTGGACATACCTTCAGCAATAACAACTACCTTTAATGACATCCTGGTATATTTTAATCTGAAACAACATGTTACCTTTTCGACACACATACATGGCCACTGTCTCGATCTCTTCATAACTCGCTCAACTTGTTGCAAAATCCAAACACCTACAGTTTCGGAGGGTTTATCAGACCACCACACAGTCATTGTCGATGTTACCGTTTCCAGAACTAAAGTAGAGTCAAAACACAATGTGATTTACAGACCTACTCATAAGATTAACATTGCTGCTTTAAAGGCTGACACCCTTAAATCCGACCTAATCATAAAACCAAAGGGACACCTATCCGATTTGTGTGGACAGTATTATCAAGTACTCAAGGTTTAACTTAACAAACATGCACCTGTGAGATTAAAATCTGTATCAGAAAAGCCACCCGCTCCAAGGATGACTCCCGAAATTCTATAATCTAAAAGGCGTCGTCGTTATCTTGAGCGCGTAAGGCGCAAATCACGCTCGTCTTTGGACAGGTCGCGTTATTCAAAACACTGTCACTACTGCAACAGACAAATTACTAAAGCTAAATCGGATTATTACACAAATATGGTCTCAAATAACTCTGAAAGTCCACGTCAGCTATGGAACTGCATAAATCAAATTATACACAGGCGGCCTGCTCCATCTCTTCCTAATCATGTTTCAATCAAGTCTCTATGTGACTCGTTCTCTAGTCATTTCAAGTACAAAATCAGTCTTATCCGTTCTGCTTTCCCAAATCATACTTTAAGTATTGTAAACGTGGCCTCTCCACGAGTAAATTCTTTACTTGTATCATTTGAACCTGCCACAGCTGATGAAGTGAAGAAAATAATTATGTCCTCCCGAAATAAGTCCTGTGAGCTTGATCCACTACCAACCGTACTGTTGAAATCTTGTCTTGATACATTGCTCAAACCGATAACGGATATTATAAATGCATCACTGTGTTCTGGCTTGTTTCCGGATGATTTCAAACACGCCCATGTCAACCCACTTCTTAAGAAGACATCTCTGCCTAAAGAAGATCTAAACAGTTATAGACCTGTTTCCAATGTCAGCTTTATTTCCAAAATACTAGAAAAAGTCGTAGCAAGCCGTCTAAGGTCTCACATCAGCTCAAATTGCTTATCTAATGTGTCACAATCAGCTTACAAAGAGTTTCATTCTACAGAAACTGCTCTCTTAAAAGTACACAATGACGTTACCTTAAACACTGACAAAGGAAAAGCACTTACCTTGCTGGATCTGTCTGCCGCCTTTGATACCATAGATCACAACATCCTTATAAAACGCTTATCATTATGGTATGGCATACCTGGCACAGATCTGAACTGGTTTTTATCACACCAAACTATAAA
Source organism: Lamellibrachia columna (assembly GCA_963662155.1). Classification (NCBI taxonomy): domain Eukaryota; kingdom Metazoa; phylum Annelida; class Polychaeta; order Sabellida; family Siboglinidae; genus Lamellibrachia; species Lamellibrachia columna. Next base: position 41,260,954 of record OY759267.1, read on the forward strand.
GATAGCAAACTGTTTCTCGGCCGCACTCCCCACTTAGTGTGGTGTCCACCAGGTGGTTAATAAGTTCAGCGCATACGTAAATATCTTATGTTAATTTTGTATGCAACCAATTTACGCATCTCAAGTGCGCACATGCTATGTGTAACAATTCGTAAACAATAATGGCGTTCCCAGCCAACAAGTCGTTTATACAACTCCACCAGCCGTCCATTTAGAATGCATTATCAAGTTGTGGCAGTGGTGATATGTTGAGTGGCGACCCCTTTTGGTAAGTATGGTGAAGAACCTGTTCGATATTCGTGGAAGGAGTGTTTGCTCAGCTCTCGCAAACTCTGAATCACGGCGAAGGCGAACCTCGTCAACGGTAACGACAAACGTGTTACGAGACGCCATAACGCGACGGCGATAGAATATACATATTTTGGTGAAGAAGTTATCATAACTAGCTTATCAGACATTGAAAACAGCTCGTATATGGCATTGCAGTAGCATGAGAAGGGGGTTCTTAAAGGTATTATGTCACTAAATGTGGTTGGAGTACATATCATAGAGAATATCCAACATTTCGATAATTTGTAACGAGGAATATGAGATATAATAAATCTTAAAATTAATTTACAATTAAACGGAGGAAGTAGAACTGGATTGGCAATACCATCAGAAAGCGAATACAAGACATTACAAGACATGCACTCACGTGGAATCCTCTTTGCAAAAGTAAAATGCAGAGAAACACCTGGCGCACAAAAGCAGAATCACATAAGCCCGATGTAGATGGAAACAAATGGAAACGCAAGTCCAAAACAATATCTTATGGAAAGGAGTCGCTAACGGCCTATGTTCCACCAGGGAGTGAAAAGACGTTAATCGAAAGAGTACAACAACAAAAGGTTTAGTTGACCCCACCAATATAAAGCAACACATATAGCTATACTGACTGGGACGTAAGTCCTTCGTAGGTTCAACCAAGCCAGGCAGGTCAAGGGGTGGGAGTCAGGCGAAGTGTAATCACTCAATGGGGATTGGTCCTCTTCAGCCTTAGATGGCATCCTGTCTACGAGATGGTGTCTAGGAATTAAAACCACCACAGTAGCAGTAGTGACACACTGTAGTATCAGCTAGATGAAACATGATGAGTTCGAACAACAACAACACCAGGGTTCAAGTCCCTGCAGTAACACTTCATACTTCTCGAGGGTCTACCAACCCGTATGAAGATTACATACAAACGCCTTAAAGACGGATATCATATGATGCGAGAACAACAAAATATTACATACAAACGCCTTAAAGACGGATACCATCTGATGCGAGAACAACAAAAGATTACATACAAACGCCTTAAAGACGGATATCATATGATGCGAGAACAACAAAATATTACCTTAAAGACGGATACCATCTGATGCGAGAACAACAAAAGATTACATACAAACGCCTTAAAGACGGATACCATCTGATGCGAGAACAACAAAAGATTACATACAAACGCCTTAAAGACGGATACCATCTGATGCGAGAACAACAAAAGATTACATACAAACGCCTTAAAGACGGATACCATCTGATGCGAGAACAACAAAAGGACTTTTCCACCCTAATAAAAACATTCTCTTTGTGGAGCTTATATTCCACTAGTGCCAAGAAAGAACTCTACAAACACATGAACGATTTTGATATATCGGTGACTTGTATTCAAGAACACAGACAAGTCCACCTACAAGAATATATAAGGATAGACAGATCTACAATGTTCCTGGCCTCCGCTACACGTAAAGGACAAGTAGCAGCAGTTGAGGGCGTCTGAGAAGTAGTGAAATCTTCACTGCTCCAGAACCTCATATCAATCAACAAGATAACAGACCGCATCATGCAGGCTCTGTTTAAAGGGAACCGTAAAACTCATATCATGCTATTCCCCGACAAATGTCAGGGATGAAACATACGTTGAAAGCCTTAACCATTTGCCTGTCTTGCAATCGGAGGCGATTTCAATGCTCAAGTCTCTAATGTTTTTTTCAGGCCACAGCAATACTAACACAAATGGTCAGCTTCTTTTTGATTTCATACATGAGCCCAACCTTCTGATAACCAACACTCTCTACCGAAAACCAAAATAAAAAAAATGGACTTTCCGAGCACCGAATAAATTCAAATCTAAAATATATTTCATTCTGTGCCGGAAAAAGATGGAGAAACAGCATCATGAATTCTCAAGGACACTCCTCTTCCGATTCCATTGGCTCCAATCACAGGATTGTTTGTGCAAAGTAAAGGTTGAGCGTAAGAGCAAAACATTACCCAACCAGGCCCAGACTTAAATGATACGTAGCCTCTCGTGTCGCCGCCGAGCCGAGTTCAACTTACCGACTAACCCCGACCAGTGGTCGCTCTAGTAGCGACCAACTAAGTTGAACGCATTCTGTCTGACTTGGTTTGGTCAGAATAACGGCATACCAACCAACCAACATAGCTGCCGCATGCAGGCGGTGGACGCTCTGGTCGAACAGTGATCAACATGGCAACCGACATAGCATCATAGGAAACAAGCAGATAATAACAACATCATAACAACATCATTTGCATATGTTGCTAGCATTACAGCTTCTTACCAATTATGACACAATGGAATAAGATCAAATAAGTCAATACAGACTCATTCTTTATTACAAGAAGCGTTCCACAGATGACATTATCAGATGGTAAACCAATGTTGTCAACTATGCGATCATTACAATGACATTTGTAAGCATTTAAATTCATAGGAGAGTAAAACATATTTCAGCTAGGAAGCATTACTGCTTGACATTCTGAAAATATTTAAGATGTTATTCTCTATGTCAAGTCATTTGTCGAGATTAGCATGTTTTCATATCGGTCCTATTTGGCACTGTGGACATAACGGTGGCGCCACCTGGTGTACGCACAGAGCTATGATGGCACCAGTTCACGCCACCTAGTAAGAATGTTGCGGTTCCACGCAGTGGAAGTTGGCAGGCTCGTGTCATGCGCAGTATATGTTTACATGTTAATCTCCACCTACTTGGTAAGTTTTATGAGCTCTTGTGTAATTGCCGAAGGCTATGAATTTATAATGTTTTGTATTGATACGTAGTTAGCGGAGGTTTCTGCGACCCCCACGCCGGTTACCATGTGCATGAACGACTTCCGCTTCCGGTTGCGCGCGCAGCCAATCAGAGCGCCCCCTGACGGTTGTAGCCGAGCGCAGTGCCTTCTGGGTAACCGAAGCGCCCCCTAGCGACTGGAGGAGGAACGAAAGATAGCCAGTGGGTAACCTAAGCGCCCCCTAGCGACTGGAGGAGGAACGAACATTGACCTAGTTACGTTTACCGGAGGGTCATTAACCTAGTAAGGAGACGAACAAAATCGTACGGTGCACACGTATTTTATTGAATACAACAAAGCGGCAGCAGTACAAACGAGGCCATCGTATGTGATTGGATACAACGAGCAGGGTATGATGAAGATGAAGACGATGACGAGGCGACTTGCGAATGGTGACCATCGCGCCAGAGGTCGCGAACTTACGGGTGTCTCCACCGCGCCAGAGGTTCGAGGGCGAGCTTACGGGTGGAGCGACCACCGCGCCAGAGGTTCAGTACGATATGCGATAGTACGGTATACCCTTTTTCAGCAGGTTAATCCAATCGAACACGCGACAATCGTTAGCGACCAGATCGGTGTGGAAAGCGTTGACGAAAGTTCTCATAGGAGAACCGTTACAACGAAGCATGATATAAGTGACGCAATATTGTCCGCAAACGTTAGACAGAGGACTCTGAAGTCTCTTGCTATTATGAGTCCACTCGGAACAGTGTTTGTTCAAGAAGGTGCGGAACGCCGCGTGACGAGGCGGCAGACCGTACGAACAGAAGTATTCGCCGCGCCCGTCGGAGGACAGGTACAGCGCTATCCAATGTTCGCCCGGTTCGTCGCCGTCGTCGGTGTTACACGCGAAGGCGATCGGCAAAGCGTCAATTGTTGTAGGCAGTCCATCTCTGGGTACGACGCCGCCAAAGACGGACGCGGTGTTCGGATCCATCGCCAGTACACGGGCGATCTGCAGGGTGTCCATCTCAGTAGTCGTAGATGACGTTGCGGTTCTTGTCGATTTCCAGCACGGACTCGAATTCGGCGTAGGCGACGACGTTCACGGTGGTCCGAAGCGCTTCTCGGAAATGAAATTCTATGCGCAGGTTGCCCTTTTGTACCAGATTAAAGCAGGGACCGTCGCACTGGTCGGGGGTCAGGTCGAAACAGAAGAAGGTGTAGCCGTCTCGGTACTCGTCGCGAGTCAGACCTTTCCCCTCGTCCTGCCATATCTTGCCGGTCGAGGTGAACAGGCTCGCGTAGCTCCTGGCGAAGAGGTTTTCTGCGAAGTTGGGCTGGAAGGGTTTGGCGGGTATCTGACGACCGTCCACGTACACCGAGTGGAAGCTTATGGCGTTGTTCTTGGCGTGAAACGGGTTTGTAGCGTACGTGCCGTTGTAGGCGTCGTTGTCGATGCAGCACAGTACGAGACGTTTCGGCAGGGCGCTGAGGAACAGGTTCTCGTACGTGTGCGACAGAGCTCCCGCGGGAATGGAGTACACCTTGCATTCGACGGGTCGTAACGGATACTTGACCGTGGTCCGTTCGAGAGCCTTGATGTGAGCCACCTGCACGGCCGGATTGAGGGTGGCCTTCTTGACGAACAAGGACGCGTTGACGATGGTTATCTTGTACTCGTTGATTCCAGCAGCCATCAGCGCAAACGAGGGCTTGCTACGCACCAGTCGTAACTTGACGTCGACACCGTTGATCAGGAATTTATCCTGTAGAAACATATCCACGTGGAGACGACCCATCATATCGACCACGCGACTGCCGGCTATGCACTCTCGTCGAGTCACGAACCCGGGGTTAGGATCGGGTCCGGCGGCTAGCTCGGTGGCGACTAGCCTTGTCCTTGTACCACAGCTGATTCGTCAGCTGCGTCGACTTGGCGTCGAATCCGTAACTCAGCAGCGTCTCTATGTAGGCTCGATACGGATACGAGTTGGACGAAGAGGTCACGAGCGTGCCGTTCAGGGAGAGGTCGACCTGGCTGAACAGCGACTGCAACCAGTTGTTCACCGGTCCCACGGGTTCGCCCGCGTCGATATTATTACCGTTGGCTCGCGTCACCTTCACCTGCACGTGTAGCATCGTGTTGGCGAGATCCAGGTAATCGTCTCCCGATCCGGGGATGAAGAATTCTATCGGTCCTCCAGAGTCCAGAGAGGCCATGGGTTGATGTTCCACCACGTGACTGTCGGTGATGCAGTTCTGAGTGGGGGGTACGGTAAAGAGATCCAGCTCGGTCTTGACTCCCTCGCACAACTGTCTATGCACGAAAGCCATCTTTGTCGTCGAATATGTCGGCCACGCGTTTCTTGGACGTCCGTTTCTTGCGGCGTCTCTTTACTGCAGTGAATGTCGCCTTTGCGGCCGATCGTTTTATACGTTTACCAGGGGGAGCCCGAATAGTGCTCAGCACGGCGTCGGTGACGCGTCTTTTGGCAGCCGTTTTTATGTTCTGGCCTGATAAGACGTCGCCGGCTATGCGAACGCCGGTCTTCAACGCTCCCTTGCCCAAAGCCACGGCACCTCTCTTGATGAGCGGCATGGCGCTGCGCAACAGACTGCCGAACAGACTGCCCAGTCCGTGACCTCGCTGGTATTGCGCACCGGCGAAGTAGGGCAGCGCACCGCCAGCCTGGCGCGCGTAATAATCGTTGTAATTCATCAGAACAGTCCGGGCCTGCGTCGACGAAAATGAAGCGTCACCGTCACTCTGCCGTATTCGAATGGCACGCGCCGACCCATGTCGTTCCTTATATCCACCTCGATCGAGTTGAAGTTCGAGCACAACAGGGGTACGTAGTGCACGTTAGTGAAACGAGCGGACACCCTGTCACCGTGACGTCCGCTAATCGGAAGGGCGCGCAACAGAGGCGCGAGAGTGTCACCCACTATACGAGACTCCACGATGTCCGTGTAGACGTAGAGGGTGTCGAACCCCTGCGTCAGGTTCACCACATCGTCGGCCTCGATGTGGAAGGGGTACGACGAGTCGGGATGGCGGGAGTCGATGGGGAGGACGGGAGATGACGTAACCGCCTCCGGATTGCTGGCTACGGGTTCACGGAATCCTAACAAGGACGCCGTCGCGCTGTGGTACGGTATGGTGAACAGGGTGTTCGCAGTCATGTGTAACGTCATTTTCTGAGTGACGGAACTATAGCTCAGTTGAGCCTGTGTCTCCTCCGTCCGCATACTGTACAGTCCCTTGTTGACGTGATACATCAATGTTAACGGATCGTCGTAATACCCACACGACAACTTCGAACGTCGGGACGTGTCCGAAGCATCTATCGTGCTGAGGAAGAACCAGACATCGTTATCTGTGACGTTGTACCAAGTGTGCGCATACTGGAACTCTGCCAACCCACACTCCCACTCGCCGGTAAGATCGATGCGTTGAGGCAAGGCCGTGACGTAATGGGTCAAGGTGTTGTCGGGGTGCATCTTCATAGAAGCGTTGCTAGGCAGCGTCATGTAGAAATCAGTCGCCATTGCGTCTCAACGTGGGATTGGACAGTAGGTAACCCAAAGAACTACTCAACAGAGCCGTCCACAGATTAGAATCGCCGTGACCTATCGTCAGGTTGTAAATGCTGATCAGAATGACCGTGTACAAGACGACGACCTGACACAGAAACACGATCTCCTGTTTGGGACACGCGGTACCGAAAAGATGCCAGGGAGTGCTGTCTGGCTCGTTCGATGCAGCGTCAGTACAATCCTCGTGGTCTTCCTGCTCCACCTCTTCCTCGTCTATGATGGTGGTGCAGGTCGGTGGTGTCGTGTCGTGTGTCATTTCTCGAATGCAGTGTCGCCATGTGCGCGGCTAGTCTTTATAGTGGAGTGGACGAGTGCCCTGGCATCGATCCAGCTGTTGAAGTTGGAGGAATAGCCGAACCATTTCACCAAAGCCTCCTTTCGTCTACCGACTTTACGACGTTGCAGTACCTCTTGAACACGGTACACTTTATCGACGGGTACCGACACCTTCTGCAGCTCCAGTTCGTAGAAGGTACCCTCCAGCACTTCGCCGAGATCGTCCCGCAAGCGGTACACGGGTGGATCGGCGGGGTGAACCTCGTGTATCGTGAACATCTCTTCGCTCCAGTTCGTCTCGTAGCCCTTTTCGAACGTGCGTTTGTACTTGCTGACGCGCACGCGATCTGACACGTGCAACTTGGGCACGCCCTTACCGTCGTGACCGTACAGACGTTGCCACACCTTTTCTTGATTCTTTGCATTCACATTTGACGGAGCCATACCGATGCTGCGGTGGCGGGCGTTGTTATACGATCGCACCAAGACCGGAAGGATGTCGATGTACCGCCACGTCTGGTGTTGCGTGAAGTATCGCCACATGCGCGACTTCAACGTTCGGTTGAATCTTTCCACGACGCTTGCCTTCGTCTCCGCGTTGTGCGTGGAGAAGTGATGGATGTCGTAACGCTGCAATAGAGCCTGAACGGATTTGTTCAGAAATTCTTTGCCTTGATCTGTCTGCAACGTCTTTGGCCAAACGTCGACGAACGTGGATTGCAGCGCTGCCACCAACGACGCCGCGGACTTGTTCTTCACACTAGGCCACTTTCGAGAAGACGTCGATCACCGTGAGGAGAAAGGCCATACCTTCGTTGTCGTTTTTTACCTTCGACATGTCTACGAGATCGGCCTGCCACTGCTGATGCATACCACCCACGATGACGCGGCGTCTCCTGAAAGACGTCTCGCTGGTTTGTGTAAGGTGTAGGCGTCCTGTGCCGACAACCATTCTGTGACGATCTTCCGCGGCAGGCGCGTGACGCGTCGCAAGCCATCGACGCCGCCATAACTGCCTACCCTTTTGGGATCGAAGTAGACCTCACTCATGGGGCGTTCTCTCCTCTGTGCCATCAAAAGAGGAGGAGGACCGATGCGTTGACGGGGGCGGTGACGTTGACTCCGGAGTACGACTGCTGACGAATGATGAGGAGCACGCCGACGTGTAGTAGGACACACACTATGGCACCCACAATGCAAGCGGTGGAACAACAACGGTCTAGGAGAGTAACCATAGTCTGAATAACACCTGTTGTATAAGAACGCCGGCTGCAACGTCACCAAGCAAGGTAAGTCCTTCAAACAATATCGCAGCGACGACGGAACGGTACGCGTCCTGTTGATCGATGAGCATGACGAACACTGTGCTACGAACACGCGTCGTACCACCTCATACGTTGTTCCAACCAGCCAATGACGACGAAGCCTTGCGTGATGCGGGGGGAGGGTGGGGTGGACAAGGAATGTTCCATTCGACGAGCGAGGGGGGTTCGAATAACGCCTGTTGCATAAAACTTTGGACTATACCGTGAGCAATCATGTAAAGTCCACTGATAAATATCGCACCGACGACGGAACGGTACACGAGGTCCTGTGGATCGGGCGACATGACGAACACTGTGCTACGGACACGCATCGTACCATCCTATAGGGCGTCCCAACAAGCCAATGACGACAAAGCCTTGCGTGATTCGGGGGGTGGGGTGGGCATGGTATGTTCCATTCGACGGCTCTGACGGGCGAGGGGTGTCCAACTTAGCGATCTTCGTGCATTACCTGCAGCAGCACGCGGAGTAGTAGTTGACCGACGAGAGGGAGTGACCGTCGGCGCCGGACGTATGTAGGCTAACTGGAGACGTTACCGACCAACGTCATGGGTAGGTTGATGGCACGGAGTTGTCGTGCGAATGGCTGCCAACCCGTCGGATCGGTCTTTCTCTTACGCAACAGATCATTAACGAGATCCACCACGTTACTTCCGACAACCGGCACGCCCTCGTGTATCAGTTCACCGCGAGCGTTCCACGCGATATCTCTCTTGAGATGCTCCATCAAACGGCTGGCTTTGGCCTGCATGGTCTTGGGAACGGTGGCCAAGACGGTGGCCTCCAGTCCGCTAATAGGAGCTCGTACTGCACCCTCCGACCCCGACCCCGGCTCCACCTCCGACTCGTTCACCGTGACCACGTGTATCGGTTCCTTGATGCGTTTATCGGTCAAGACGTTGTATCGCTGCAACACCTGATTATACAGTGTCACCTTGGTCCCGTCGTCTAGGTCCTTTCTATCGAGGATGGTCTTCATTTCGTCATCGAGGGCTTGCACCTTCTTGCCTAAGGTGTCGGTCGCGTGTGGGGGTGGTGGGGGTGAACGCAGCGGGTCCAACAGTCGCGGGTCCACCAAGGCCATCTTGCGTGCGTGTTCCATGTATCTACCTGTTGAACAGCGGCTCTTTGAGCATGGGTAGCAAGACCGAACTTGCCAACGGTGCTAGGAAGGCCGATAGGAAACCTCCGCTCTGTCCCTCGCCAACCTGCGGTTGCAGCAAGATGCGTCTTCTCCTGGCAACGGGCGTTCGTCTCTGAGCCAACTCGCGTAACTTCGTCCTGTATTTACTCAATCGTCGCCTCTGTAAAGTGGTCAATGGAATGTTCTTTTTTAGTATGTTGTAGGCACACTCGGCTAGTACACACAGCAGATCGGCGTCGGCGTTGGCGATGATGGCCTTTTTAATTTTGTTGCTCTTGATTCTGGTCAGAGCCTGTATGCACACGATGTGTCTCTTCACCAGGGCAGACATGATGCGAATGAAGAGACTATCCACACACTCGGTCGTTTTATACCTTCGGCAAGTACACGTACTGAACACCGTCGTCTGGAAAGATGGCCGTGCGCAGACGCATGTCCTCGGGCGTGTCCTGTTTGAGATCGACCAATAGATAACCGTACGGTATCGACGTGGCGTCTTTAAACGCCTCTTGCACGAACTTGCAGCGTCCCGGATACATCTGCCGAGCCAAGTTCGCCATCTGCGATGCGTCACGTGGATTATTGAACACCACCATGTACTGCGAATTCAGACTGATGGTGCGACTCTCTTTGTTTTTAGGGAACAGGTTCTGTACGAGATACAGCACGGACGTGTTCCTGTGTTGATTTTTTTTAGTGAACAAGGTCGTGACCCGTTCGTCCGTTTCTGCCATGAAATCGTCTATGACGATGAGGTTCCTCGTTGTCGAATCGAACATGGCCGCTGTCGGTAACCCTTCCTCGAATCGCACGTGACCCAAGTCCGTCGTTGCGTAAGCCTCTTGCCATCCTCCGTAACACCACGTTATTTGTTCGGGCGGTGGATCGATCATCGCAGCGGCGTGACGCAACATACGCGTCACGAAAGTACTCTTGCCGCACCCCGTCGGTCCGGCGACGATGCACGTGAAGGGATGTTTCCATCGTGCATCCATGATTGCGTATGAAACAAGTGCAGCGTGCATCGCCTTTTCTATACGTCCACCGGACCCGTGGTCACCCCGTCCTCGTGCACCACGCGTTTGGCGCAAAAGTAGGTGAGGGCCGCCCGTTCCTGCACGTACGTCAACACGGTAGATTTATGCACCCGGAAACCACGGTTCGATCCACTTCCGCTCCGACAATTGGTGAGCACCTCCAGGAACGCATCCTTGTCGATGGTGTTGTGCCGTTTGCTCAGTCCTTTGGTGCTGTACTTGTCGGTGGCTCCGAAACAATAGTACGTATTGCTACACAACCCCACGAACCCGTCACCGGACCACTCGACCTTGAACAGACCCGGTGTCCTCTTGTCGAACGCTCTTCGCGCCTTACAGCACGCCTCGTCTCCGACCCACGGTCGATTGGCGAGGCGACAGCGTACGTAGTCGTTCCGATGTTCGTCGCAACATTCGGACGGGAGCCATTCGGAACGATGTCGGAAATAATGTTCTCGTAGTGCTGGGGTCACGAGGTCATCGACGGACTCCCCGGCCAAGGCTAAATAGGCACTATCTGTATCCATCTCGCAGTACTGGAACAGGGGGCGCTCCACGTATCGGATGATGAAGTCGTAATAGAACTGCAACATGCGCATCTTGGCGTACTGCAGAACGAAGAATCCCACGTGTACGGGTAGGGTGTACTTGACGGTTTTCTTGTTCATCTCTATCTCGTACGCATCGTCGACGACGATCTCGAGTTGTCGGAACCGTTTATCGTTGACCATGAGCGATGCCGCCTTCTCCGTGCAGTAGCTGACGTCGCGATGTCGGTCAACGTTGGTGATGGTCTTTCCGTAGCCCGAGTTCCCCATCAACTTCATGGTGTCCGCGATGATGGTCTTGTCTTGGTGGACGTCGCCCTCGCGTCGGGCCTTGGACACTGCATCGCCGAACTGCCGGAAACACGGAATAGGATCGTATTCGATGACCTGGTACACGTGCAGCACCTCGAGACCGTGGTCCAGATACCATCGCAGCAGTGGCGTTGCGAGCAGTATCTTATCGCCGCAATAACTACCCACGAGCATGCGTCTCGGAGTCTTCATTATGTTGTGCTCTTCGGCGTATCGGCGCATGAACGGACGGAGATCCTCGCGTATCAGACTGATGTTCTTGAACACGGGCTGCATCTCGGCAAAGTGCTCGCGCAATTCTTCCGGTAAGCGAATGTCGCACTCGATCAAGCCGAACACGGTTCCTGCACGCACTCCGTTCAGGATCTGTTGCGACGTCATCGTCCATCGCACGTGTCGACGTCGGGGAAATGCAGCATCCAGACACTTTCGTACGGCCGGGGTTCGTCTCATCTCTTTCCACTCGCATTCCCACAGCTCGACGACTGTGACAAAGTGACGTAGGTAGGCGGTGGTCTTTCGGGTCTCAGCGAGCAGTTGCGCCATGGGTTTCCCGTTGACGGCGTTCACCTCTTCTCGGTTGCACGAGCAACCGTAAAAAAAGCAACCTTGGAACTGATAAGCCGTCTTCGTCTCGCTGCACCATCCGTCCACCCGATGTTTGCCTATTCTCTTCTCTCGTCCGTTGATCTGATGCCGTATGGGACGTCCCGTGCGTTCGGATTCCCACGTCAACCATTCGCCAGCCATCTGTCCGTACAGCTGCGCCGATTCCGGGCGGAAGTCCTTCTCTGCCCGTCGTCGCGTGCACCATCCCATAGGCATGTCTTGCATGAGCGACCACAGGTACAATGCGTTCGCATCGTATCCGACGATCGATCGACAAGGACGAGCAGCCTCTCCGTTCTCGTTCTGACGTAGCGTGGTGACCCCTTTCTCGTGATAGCGATGAAAAATGATCGAAGGCCCGCCTACGATGTTCTCTTTGACGAGGTCATGCAGATCTTTATTCTTCTCGTTGAAGATGGTAAAGTAGGTCTTCTCTGGAAGGTCGTTGAACAGGTACAGCAGGGTCAGACAAGGTACGCTGATACCTTGCTTGAACATGTCTATTCCACGTTGTCGATAGAACGCAAACTGTCTGTCGATGGCCTGTAGAAAGGGAACCACGTCCCTGTTGTTGTACCAGACGAGAAAGTCGCGCAACGTCGTCATGCCATTGACGCGCCAGGCCTCCTGACAACTGGCGTAATCCTCGTCTGAAATACCTTCGTTCTTCAGTCGACTGAAGAAGGCCTCTTTCGGTGGAAGAGCGGTGTCGTCGAGTCTCTCCAGACGGTCCATGTACTCGTACGGGAAATGACCTTTCGTCACCTCGCATCCGTACGCTTTCAGATACTTGTCGTAGCTGAACCCGGGGGCTATGTAGTTGATCATGTCTAGGAATTTCAGCTGATCCGTCGAAAGATACATGAAAGTGTTGTTGCGTTTGATGACGAACATTGACCCGATGCCGTCGTTCTCGTCTTTCTTTGTTTCCTCTTGCTCCCTCTCGTCCTCGTCCTCGTCCTCTTCTTCTTGTTCCGCGGTCTTTGAAGTCGTCAGGAAGTACGGTATGAGGAACTGTTTGATGGCATTGAGATCATACTTCCCCGAATTGAACCCGATGACAGGTAACTGACGCATCCATCCATACAGTTGTCCCATCAGCGTTTTGTACGGATTGGTTGCCGGTCGAGAGTCCTTGTCGGTGGCTAACCGTGCAGGTGCCTCCCGTGCGTCCCATTTCGTGAGCTCTTCTGCGAGTTGTTCCAACACATGGTCGTATGAGTCTTTGATCTTGTCGTACGCGGCCTCACTCATCGATTGCAGGATAGTCATCATGGTGCTCACCAACTTGTTGGTGTCTCCGTCCGTGACGATGCATGTAACGTGTTCGTGTCCGGGTACGTTGGATGCCACGCTGACGCTCAGCGGGACATGACGCGCAACACAGTGAACCTGGTCACTGTCCGACGGAAGGTGTTCGGTGTCGAACCAACACTCAAAGTCGAAGGTGGCTCGGTACGGATAGTACTGCAACGCTTCGGCCACTCGGATGTTCTCGTCGGCCAGTCGTTCGAACACCGATGGAGTCGAATGGTACACGCCACCAGGATAGACTCGACGCACACCCCCCGTACACGTGCTCTCGTGGTTGCGTAGATGCCATGCGTCTTTCCACAACGAGTCACCACACTTCCGACATCTGTACGAGTGACAGTACATGCGTCTATCCTGGATGAAGGAAAAATGCGTCCCGTGAAGATTGAGGTAGAGTGTGTCAGGGTACTTACATACCGAGCGACGAACGAGTTCTGCAGTTGGCTTTCCATCCTCTCCATCTGGTTTTACGAGACTGTACACGCACACGTTCGTTTGGAACGTGGTCTCTACACGATAGAGGTCGTCCATCGTGACCCCGGCAAATGCTTCCATGGGTACGCCGTCTTGGGCGTAAGTCTCGTACAGCGTCTTCACAGCTGGTTCCAATCGACGTACGTCACCTCCATGACGCAGGGCCAGACATCGGAAGAGACACAGGTTGTCACTGTACCTCTTGCTATACTTGGGCTCCTTTTCCAATCCGATGACGGCTTTGTTCTTCGTTATGTAGACTGGAAGGGCGATCATTCCTACACATCCTATCGGGTGATCGATGATGCGGTTGACGAAAAATGTGACATTGGTCACGAGTTCGCACACCCACGCCGAATCCGGTCTTTGATTGATGGCCCATTGCAAGACGTCGGTTTCTCGGATGCGTTCGAGGAAGTCATCAAAGTCCTTGCTGTTGGTGATGAGACTGGGCTCGTCCAGGTAGCGTCCACAGCAGTTGCACGAGGAATGGTAGTACTTGTATTGACCCGTGTTCTTGTTCCTCAGAATGAACCCGTAACTGAGGTTAATCTTGAAAGCGTTGGTCTGTTTCTGGAACATGTTCTTCAACGGCGTCTCTAGAACGGTCGTGTCGAGCGTCGTTAATCTGTAATCGTACCTGCACTGGAGAGGACCTCTCGTTACACGTGTCCGTACGGTAGACCAGTGCGCTCGTACGACATCTAACAGTTCCGTCGACAGGTTGTTGGCGAAGGGGAGTCGAGCAGGCGGCTCAATGGGGTCTTCGTCGGTAACGAGTGGATGGTGGGGTGTGGTGTCTTCCCTGTTTGATCTCTTCGGTGATGGTGGCTTCTTGACGACGTCGGTACACGGTGTTCGTGCGTGTCTGGTCAGGGTGTGACGATTAACGAAATTCTTTCCACATTTTGGTGAATGGTGATTGGTGAAGGGTGTATGACCTAAGGTGTGATCCTGTGGTATTGGCTACTGTGTGTCCACTATCGATGGCTACGGGTTCTCTTTCAACTATGTAGACCGTGGCAACACCACTGACAACACGTTTCAATCATTGTATGACTTTTTATTGAGTATAATGTCATATACATATACATATACACGGTTAGACTTATATAATTACTATGATGACTTGATGGTTTGTGGGATTGTTACATCCTCGACAGTGACCACTAGCTTACGATCGGTTATCGACACGCCAGTGGCTAGTAACATGGTTATTAACTTGTGGGCTTTTACACCGCGACAGAGGTTACGTACAATGATGATGATGTACTATATAAGTCGGTATGTATATATATATATATATATATATATATATATATATATATATATATATATATATATATATATATATATATATATATAAATTACTCTATGTCATGCAACTACAATATGAGAGAGACTAAATACCATATATGTCATACAATAAAAGAGAGAGCGACTAAATACCATACAGTTCGACACGTTACACTAAGCTACTGTTATTCATACGACTTTCCGTTGCAAACGGTGCTTCTTAATAATCGTGTGTTTCTATCATATAATCAATAATTATCTGAATTAATCCATGTAATGAGCGTCTCCTCTCGTCTGTTGCTAGTACGGGTGCTTCCTCCTCCTACATAAAAATAAATAGGACTACTGTTCATCGTGTGTCGATATCATGTATTCTAGTATTAGCACCACTAATTCCCGACATGCACGCCTACGCACTTCAGCCGGTAGCACAGGTACGTCATCCTACAGAACAAATTAAAATATACTAATATTCCACTCCATATTACTTAATACAACTACTACTACCTACTAACTCGGTTATGTTTACTAATAATAATATTCTGTTGACGACGTCATATACGTGGAGATCAATACTCCAGATCGCTCCCGAATGCTGGCTGTGAGTACGGGTGCCTCGTCGTACACTTCAATCTACATAACACCAATAATACTAATGTTCATATACCGTGGTTATAATGTTACTCCTACTTAACAACAATAATACTAATGTTCATATACCGTGGTTATAATGTTACTCCTACTTAACAACAATAATACTAATGTTCATATACCGTGGTTATAATGTCACTCTTACATACATACTACCTACTGAATACTACCTAACTAACTCACTACTGACTACTGTTCACATACTACGGCTGTCGACGGATGTTGATACGAGCATATACCATCATGATTTCCTGGAACGCTGCCGACAGTATCGTAGCTGCCAGTGCTTGGCAAACGTCCACGGTAACTTCCTCTACTGTGGATGGGGTGGTTGCCCTCCACTGGTTCGTTATAATGTGTGCAATGGTATTCTCCATCGTCATGAAACACACCTTGCTGTTCAAATTGTTGGCATGCGCTTGGTCGGCAGCGGGCTCATCCTCATCATCGTCGTCATCGTCCTCGATGGTCGACGTCGACGGCTTCGGTTGGGTGATGGTGTGTTGGTCTGCTATGCGGACGCACCCGCCGTCTGGCTTCAGCACGACGGTTTCGTCCGGGAAGACGTAGAGCGTCGTTGGTGATGACGTTGCCCTCTCATCCTCCGTCCTTTGTGTGAGTGGTGGCGAAGCGGGGCTGAACGTAAAGTCGTCGTCGTCATCAGCCTCGTGAGCGGGGAATGAGGCGATAGCATCATCATCAGACTCAGACTCATCTTCGTACAGCGGTCTCCACGGTATCTCCTGCGTTGCTGGTGGCGAGTCGCAGTAGTCTTGGGATGTGTCTGCTGATGTTGGTGTTAATCGTGCACCAGTGCAGCGGTGCTTCACCACTCTGGTGTCGTCATCTGCCGGGGCTGTTTTCTTTCGTTTGCACGATGACGCCACCTCCTCATCCGCCTCATACATCTCCGTTAACTGTCATTTGTAAGCCCTCTGCAGCTGCGTCAGACCAGTCTATTGAACAGAAAGAACTAGTTACATTCGGCATATTCATCCGCGTCGCCCTGTATATCGCTGTATCGTTCGTACATACTCTTTCTAACCAAATCTGTCACTTGGTGACGCCATTGCATGTTCCCACACGTTGCGATGACATATATCGATAGCCACCGCAAGACGTGCATGACCATGCTGGACGATGGTACGTAACGCTCCTTGTCTTCCTTTAAATTCATTATGCGGTTCACCTCGTCACAGGAATATCGAACGCTGGCGACCTCTAGCGCCTTATAGAAGTTATTTTCGTTCGTCATGGCTTCGGATCGATCACGTATCCTATCTACACCACTCACCGTAGCCTCCATATCATCGCTACTGCTTATAGATATGAAATCGGGCTGTGACGTGCTATCCTCCCCCTCGTCATCTGTTATTATAATTAATGGTGGCGGTGAACAACTGTCCACCGAGGAGGAGAATAGTATTTCAGAACTATTAGTACGTAACCATTCCATTACCTTCGCGCTTCCCTCCCTGACGATGTCACTGCTTGCAGTAGCTGCAGCAGCAGCGGCGGCGTTAGCCTGTCAACAGAATCACACGGTGACTACTTCCAGGTCTGACACCGTGTAATTTACATACTGTCCCGCTACGCGTTTCCTAATGGTGACCATGACTTGGGCCCCCCGCAACATGTCCAGTGCTGCATACCGCTCGGCGTCAGACTTCATGCGTTACCCGTGAATCCCAACACCTGGACAGCCTTGTCATTAAATAAAGTTGCCCACACTTCACTGCCAATGGCGTCTTGTAGGAGGATACGCAGAGCGAACTTATACACTGCACCACGCTGCCATCGATGGATCGGACACACATACCCATTGTTTTCAGGACTCACACGTTTGTTACACTGCTGACATGAAGGATATACGATATATTTCTCTTGAACAGCACATTGTACTATGGTTAACGGACGTGTAAATATATAATTTCCGTTACTTACCTCCTTCTCGAGTCGACTGACTGTCATATTCATGTCAACGAGTTGTTGGGCGGCCATTTCTTCTTCTCTGGTGATGCTGGTGTTCTAGACGTGTGCTGTGTGATCGGAGAGCGGTTGTGTGCCTCGTTCACTCTGCGCTGGGTTTATATAGACCTCCCACTGGCTGTGGCGCGCTTTCTTATCACCACCCTTGGTCGCGCACGTGATGCTGCTATTGTGTGCTGGATGTCTGGTATCTCGCTGTACTCTGTTCACCGGTCTTGTGATCGACTCGCGTTACGTCTGGCCATCGTTTCGCTGTGGGCGGTGTCTTATGCAATCGAATGAACTCGCGTACTCGCATGAGTATATGTCCTAGCATGTTCTGACCGGCTTGACCGCTGTAGGTCAGTGCACTCCAGTATCCTTCCCGACTCTTTACCCATTCCTTCAACTCGGATTCCCGTGTGTCTAACAGTCGTTTACGTAGGGTTGGATCGCGATATTTAACAGCAACTAACGCATACTTTACTGAATATCTCTGTTTGTTCCATTCTGCGCGTAACTGCTCCTTCTCTCGTATGCTCTTGCTGAGGTGTTTCGCCTGTAGACCCGTGCGCGTGGAAAGCATTTTTTCTGCGGTCTGCATGTCACCATGATGCATGCATTTACGCCACTGGTACGCACTTTCAACAGTGGTAAATTCTCTATTCCACACATGTATCCTGCACACGTAGAAATTGGACAGATAACTGTTACCGCCTCTAAATTGTATAGGACGATTCATGGTGACTTTATGACGTTAAAATGTACAGTTACTGTCTTAACTACACGCCGTTCTAGCGCTGTCGAGTACTCATAACCCCCGCTTTTTCCTTGCGTGATGGATGCCCGGTGTCGGTAAGCTGACAGTTGCCGGCCGCTTATCTGTTTTCTGATTAGTGTGGTATTGTTCCGCGGGTTACGTCAGCTGTCTGGCTTATTTCTAGCATGGTATATATAGCTGCTGCGATCGTCATGTCGTCATCACAACCGCCATTGCCTTCGTCGTCGTTTACAACTCTACTAGATCATGCCTCTCGTACCGATAGGTTACTTCGCGGAGCTCTTGGTCGTTATGGACCTGATGGGGGATTCACTGCTGCCTCTACTGCTTCGTGTGTGAGTATTTATATTTATATTTATTTTTACTTCACAGAGGTCCCATCAGCCGCTCGTCACTGCGTCACCGTCGCCGCACGTCGCTTCCGCTACGAATCGCCTTGGCTCGCAAACTAACAGCCCGTCACGTTCGCCGTTGCTTATTAACGGCGTTCAATCAGTCGTGAACACTTCTAACAACGCACATTTTAATGTTTACCTTCTTTTACTTATACTGTTTTAATTTCTCTTCCATTGTACTTGTGCTTCTTTTTCGTGTATTAAAATTTTGCATCACCTTATATTCCCGTCTTGTATTGCGTTCTTGTTCCAACTGCGTGTTGGCATATTATACACATAGTCAATGTTCCCCTGCTACATTTTCTTTACTTAACGGTCCGGTTTCCATTGTCCAGTGGTTAACTTATAGCCATGCATGTCGGCTACTTATTACATATAACTTCATCGCATTATATTTAACAGTTTCATATATATATATATATATATATATATATATATATATATATATATATATATATATATATATATATATATATATATATTACATTTTGCTTGAGTTTATATAAATTCCCGTCTTGTATTGCGTTCTCGTTTCCCTTGCACTAGTGTGTGCATATTATACACATAGTCCATTTTCGCCCTGCTACATTTTCTTTAATGAACGGTCCGATTTCCGTCATCCAGCGGTTATATTATAGCCATGCATGTCGGCTAATTAATACATATTACATCATCGCCTTATCTTTACCAGTTTTACTTTTATTACGTCTTATGTCCACTCCATATAACCGGCTATAACATGACTCAGTCCCACATCAATGTCGTCACTGCAACATAGTTGCTGTTTTTTCACTGATTATCTCGACTCCCTTGCTACATTGTTCAGATTGGCATCCTTTGATCTCGCGCTACGGCTCACAGCTGGATAAACGCTTCGGCTTACAGTTAACTCCAGTCGTTCGGGCGTCCAGTTAGTATTAGCTCGCCACTCGGACTGGTCACTCCGTTCGGGTCAAGGTCAAGGTCACGTGTTGACGTGGGTGGGTGGGTGGGTGGGGTGGGTGAGGTGGGTTGGTAGGGTGATATTACGTGTATTTTCTTTGTTCCTATGTCCGCTATCGATGACTCCTGGTTATCTTTCGTTCCTCCTCCAGTCGCTAGGGGGCGCTTCGGTTACCCAGAAGGCACTGCGCTCGGCTACAACCGTCAGGGGCGCTCTGATTGGCTGCGCGCGCAACCGGAAGCGGAAGTCGTTCATGCACATGGTAACCGGCGTGGGGGTCTCAGAAACCTCCGCTAACTACTGTTACGCATTGAATCAAGATCCGTGTGATTAATTTTCGTAAGTTGAACTTGACAAAAACAAGCGCACGTATTTTCATAAGCAAAATCAAATTGCACAATACTCACTAATCGTTACAGATATAAAGCATATTGAAACACCAACCTATTCTTTGTGAAATGTAGTATCTTAGAATGAAAAAGAACCGGATGATTAATGTATTAATTTGTTCTTCCCTTACGTGCCCATTCCTCATTATCGCCCAGAAGCACCATTGTTTTGCGCTGTCTTTTAAAATATTTATTTTATGACTTTTGTCCCAAGTAATTTTCCCTGTTTTCATGTGGCTGGCACTGAAATATATACGCCTTGCAAAACGTAATAACGTTATAAAATTATCGCGTTATTTTCATTCATAACACTCTTGATCACTCATGAGCCGCTTCGTTTGTCATCCGGTGTTTGTAGAGACATATTCACTGTTAGTAGCTTAGAACATTTGTCATAGGGGACTCCACAACGTCACAATAATACAAGAGGCTAATTAAGTTAATTTCATGTTTTCGTAATATTTTATTGAATTCATTGCATGTTTTCAACCTTTCCTTAGCCTTAGATATGTATGCAGTAAGCATATAATTATTATGATTGCAAAAATTAGTTTAATTATATTATTAATGATTACTGTTTAGGTCAATACAAAAAGAGTAAAATGTTTTGCGACCATCAGCACATCGCGCCCTCCCTCACTGCGCTCCACTGGCTGCCGATCCGATGGCGAATCAACTACAAGATTCTTCTGTTACACGATCTCGCGCCCACGTACATTCTTGACGTGATCTCGCCGTACACCGCCGACAGCAACCTACTATCTCTACCATGCCAATATGTGGAACTGTATGGTCGACGGGGTTTCTACGTGACGGCACCGCACCTTTGGAACGATGTGCCGATTTATATCGATGTCGGTGACTCACTCGAGTTGTTGAAGTCTCAACTTAAGACACATCTTTTTAAGACAGCGTTTGAAGATTATTTATAGAATTATGCCTTACAAATGTTGTATTTTAAGCGCATAAGTACATGTTTGTATCCGGATATACGATGCTATGCAAATAACAGTTATTATTATTGTTGTTAAACATACAATTTGTAAATAAATAAATAAATAAATATTAATATGAAACCAAAGTAGGACTGTTTACTTATCAGCCACCTTCAGTGGAGCACGATGACATAATGGTTAGTTCACAAGACTCAATCGAGAGAACTCGGGTTCCAATCTGTATGCTGCCGTTTGGAATCTTGAGCAATGTTCACTCAACATTCACTCAACATTACCTCAGCTGTATAAATGCGTACCTGGTTATATACAGTGATATGTGAATGAATAGTCTTTGGCAAAAGGCTTTCACAACAGATTTTTGCTTTGGTATTATTAAAAAATGTTCGAAGACTAAACACAATAAAACAGTTAGCATGTAGAAGTATTTGAAACAAATGGAAACTCTCTAAAATGTCCCATAATGGTGCATTGTTTAAAAAACATGTTTTTTGATAAGTGAGCAGTCGTAATGGTGCAGTGTTTTAAAAACATGTTTTTTTGATAAGTAAAAGTTGTAATGTCATCATAAACGTGGTTTTGTCTTCCCACATATCACTTCAACACACACACACACACACACACACACACACACACACACACACACACACACACACACACACACACACACACACACACACACACACACACACACACACACACACACACACACACACACACACACACACACACACACACACACACACACACACACACACACACACACACACACACACACACACACACACACACACACACACACACACACACACACACACACACACACACACACACACACACACACACACACACACACACACACACACACACACACACACACACACACACACACACACACACACACACACACACACACACACACACACACACACACACACACACACACACACACACGCACGCATTCATCAAAGTGCATGATTTGATAATCTTATCCT
The DNA here is from genome assembly GCA_963662155.1 of Lamellibrachia columna. Lineage (NCBI taxonomy): Eukaryota > Metazoa > Annelida > Polychaeta > Sabellida > Siboglinidae > Lamellibrachia > Lamellibrachia columna. Next base: position 41,283,030 of record OY759267.1, read on the forward strand.
TATTCCACAGTACATAGGAGGATCATTTTGCTAAGCATTTACTGTTACACTGCATAAAGCATAAACATGTATACTTTTCCCCTGAAATACTTATATTAATCAGACATGTCAACTGACATTTAATTAAGCATTTGAATCACACCCTTCTGAAAGTGTTTCAAATGACAATCCCACAGCCCCAGGCGAAATTATTAACTGGTGTGCGAAACATCATCCAGGTATATCCACCAGACTCATTTTAACTTGATGAACAATACCAAGACGTCATGGACCTGCTGCAGTAGAAGATCAGTGCGTCCAAACGGGTGAAGAACTACATTCTTCCTGACCAGAAGGTGTTGGTAAGTAGGACACAGAAAATATATACTTCAAACCACGTGTTTCACGATCACACAGGAAAGTAGTCGACAGGTACGATATTGATAAGCGTTGTGTTAGAGAGGCAAGGCAAGATCTCCATGTGAAGATTGGTGGAGCCTTTGAACATATATTGGACGTTGCTGATAGACCAGTGGAGGAACTCTGGTTACACTTCAAAGAGACAACAAATGAAATCACCGAGTAGGTGGTTGGCTTCAGGCGTTGAAAGCAGGTAATCAATATTCCATCAGTTTTAAAAAGAGAGTGTGAGGAAAGGAGAAACGCACGCACATAGTATTTGAACATCTCAAACGCAGATAAACATGAAACGTACAGGGATTAGAACAGACTAGTGGAGAAAGCGATAAGAACCTACAAGGGAAAACAACTCAACAACTCGCAATTTGTTTTAAAATGTGTGTTGACTCAGCAGCAAGCCAAGTAAACACTTGGCTGCAAAGGATGGTGACGGAAACCTAAAACAAGTTCCAGATGAGGCTTTGAAGTGCTGGGAAATATACTTAAAAAAGAGCTTAACACGAACTGGCCAAGATCAGAGGAAGCACTTGACGACATTCCATATAACATTCCTGGACTGGATGGACCACCATTCTCAAAACAGGAGGTACAGAAGGTTGTCAAAGCAGTTAAGTCAAGGAAAGCGCCTGGTGCTGATCGCATAGCGGCTGAAGCTTTGAAAGCAGACGGACAGAAGATGATATTTGAGATGCTCCTGAAAATATGCGATGCAGCATAACGCCAGGAAAAAGTTACCGACATATTGGTGCATAAATATGATCAACCCAGTACACAAGAAAGGGTGCAAGTTAATCCCGTCAAACTACCGAGCAATTTCCCTGATATTCATCTGGGCAAGGTCTTCTGCAAGATGGTCCTCATAAGGATAGATGACAATACTGACACACATATATCAAAGCATCACTTTGGATTCAGGAAAAACAGAGGGACAGTAGATGCACCACGTCCCGCTGCATTTCAATTGTGTGGACTTCAAGACTGCATTTGATATTATGTAGAGAGGGGCATTGTTGAAGATGTTGAGGTCTATTGAGATCGATCCCTAGATTACATCACTGTATGTATCGTAATGTTGAATGCGCAGTCGTCACCAATGGTAAACGGAAATATGGGTGAGACAGAGCTGTTTGTTATCACCTATCATGTTCAATTCATGGCAGAACTGACGAGACAGCAAGGAGTTCAAGCTACATACCATCCACATCTTCGAGATACCACATATATGCTGATGACACAACAAACATGTTCACCGTGTTTGAGAAGCTAAACCTCTCACCTGAAGAACTTAAAGCTGCCTGTAGGAAATGAGTTATGATAATCAACTTCTCTAAATGCAAAGTCATCCCATCATCGAAGAAGCGTATTGTTCTGGAAGGCGAAAAACTCGAGACTGTGGGAGAGTTATGCTTCTTGGATAGCTTAGTACCGTCTCTAGAGAGAGGTGTTAGTCAACGCATAGACTTACCATCTATTGGTAGACACAGAAATGATATATTTTCCAAGAGAAGCATCTCAACAAGACTGAAAGCCAGATTATGTGGAGCTCTTATACTGCCAATGACAATCTATGGTGTGGAGGTTTGGATGTTACGATCACAGGAAATACAATATCTTGAGGTTTTTGAGATGCGCTGCCTGCGAGCTATTAGAGGTGCTACCAGGACGGACAGATTGTGAAACATTAAGATCAGAGAAGACTTTACCCCTGAATCTATCACAGATGTCATCAGATATCAGGTAGTTTGGGCATGGTTGCCGTATGCAAAGAGATAACATCGCTAGGCAAGCATACAGACAAGACATTAAAGGACACCGGAAGAGAGGTAGACCACTGAAGAGGTGGAGTGACCAGATCAGGAGTGATACTGGGCTCCCGCTGTTGACAGCAGAGCGGCATGCCATATATAGAACATAATGGAGGGGTGCAACCTCCCGGAGAACAGCGAAGGGTCACTGTGGCATATGCATTTTAAGTCAAACAAGTCTTCGTAAATAGGTCTGACGGGGAACTCTTTGCTAGATATCGAGTGTGTTGGAACCAGTTGTCCTGTCTGTGTTCTGGTGTTCCTGAGATCACAGAGGTCTTCGCTGTCTTTTGGCCAGTGATTTGGTGAATGACCTTCCAATCCACAGATTCCACGCAGAGCCTGTTGTTAAGTGAAGCTTGTTTGGTATTTTGAATATTTTCGTCCAACAGCCTATAACTGATAGTTATAGGCCTACAAGGAAATGCAAGTGTGTCCAAGACCAGCACTGCCTGCATTAAGCGCTATAACTGTCGAATATCTAACAATCTCCGGCTAATTGCGAGGTTGTCGTATATCAGCGAAGTCACTAGTGCACTCAAGTCCACGGATAAATACTCCACCAGCGTTGATGAGATTTGTTAAACCAAAGTCGATCATTTGCTAACACCTGCCAATGATCAGACGGCTGGCGTCGTCCGTAGCTTAATGAGTTGCTTTCGTCCGCGGATGTAGGCCTATTTGGTCGCGACCGTTTTATTCGTGTCCGTTACAAGAAGCCAATTGCTCGACGCTAACTCCGCGCACCTGCGGCACTCCCTTGGGGTGGCGTAGTTCGACGTCGCACTGCACTTGCTAGCTCCTGATATTGCATAAATAGAACTAGTCCGCCAAACGAACCCAGCGGGGTCGCATGTGTACCGAGTAACCACGTCTACACCAGGTTGTCACCGTCAGGTGTTCGGCCCTTTCTTTGCTAGGGTATTTGGTCACGTAAATGTGGCTGATTCAATAAGCATTTTTATGACAGTAAAATATGCATATTCTTACACGAAGGTTAAAATAGTGTTGATGGAATGTGAGGTGAAACTGTATGCTGCATGTATGGTTATTAACTGTGCGGTGTTAGTCCATAATTGGTCCGTAATACACAAAAATATCAAACATACCAAAGTGATGCTACGACAATCGACCCTGTGCGCTGCAAATCTGATGGCCACAGACGACACTTAGCATCCGTAAAGAGTCCCTAGGAAAGTGATGATTCCCTTCACATCGGATAGTCTGCGCTTACCTACTACTCCATCCTTTAACCAATCGCAAATCCGGTTCGTTGATGTCCAAATATATAGTGTGTGAATGGTTTATGTAATATCCGCAGTCAATTTAATAATAAATGTATATTTTTGTTCAAATCATCGAAATAAATTACTTTAGTCGTTAGATCTGGTCAGGCTCAAAATATTGGATATCCAATATGGTAATCAATGTGCGGGTCAATGCCGATCATGATCGTGAATTCCATCCTCTCGCCGATCACATTACAAAGTTACGTGTTATGATCTCTACTACTCGAGATCTGATGGGACAGATGATCGCCCTTCACTACTTTTACTTGTCATTTAATAATCATTTTTCTCGATGTTTGTCTTAGTTGTTAAGCTGTCTCTCATCGATATACATGTATAATATTGTTTTCCCGATGAGTATGCTGGTGTTAGCTGTTAAGCCATCTCATCAATACACATGTATAATATTTTACGTCGGTACAATTATTAAATGGTCTTTGCCAACAATTCCTTGTTGTCAATGTGTCCTTCCGTAGCAAACGAGCTCAGGGTTTTGCCATTAAATCTCGGCAGATTACCTTGTGAAAGGCATTAATTCCATCGGCAAGAGGTGCGCGACTAAAATAGTACCCGCGAGACTGTCAATTACCGCCCGGGCCTGCGTCACTCGGCGTACGAGTCGGTCTGCTTAGACATCATAGCTTACCGCTGATCAGTGATCGACGTCGTTTTCATTTCATGTTCGTGTCGCGCAAGATGTTGCCACGCCAAACAGACATAATCTAATAGACGGGACCCGGAAGGTCATGTTGTTAATCGCCAGATGGGGAATACGTCGAATGTCGACAGGATGTTCCATCAAATGTGGTTTATGTTACTGTTGATGTTTTAGAAATTATGACAATACGAATTTTCACCATTGTGTACAACAAGGGTCGTTAGTTAAGATTATATGTAATAATAATTATATTATATAATAATAATTGTTTTAATCCACGAATGGCTGACACAATCTGAATAAAATGAATGGAAGACTTCAAAAAGAGGAAACACGTTTTATTGGTATCGCTGGTACTATGCTTGTGTAATTTATATTTGTGGATCTTTTCCCCCTGTATTTCATAATCATGCTGGAACTTTCTTGAGCAGCAACAAAGGTTTTTGGTCAATTTAATCTTGCAAACCAGTCTTGACTGTTTGCTAACGTTATTTATACTAATTAGTGTGTCTGTACATTCATTGTTATTGTGATGTCCTTCCTGGCTGTGCACACTGCTGTAGGCGCAGTATGTTCAAGTCAGTGTGCACAGTGGCAATCCTTGTCCTGTAATAGTCTATGAAAATAAACTGGATAGATTGTCCATTTTTCAACCTAAATGGTAGTTGTTTTTCTCACACAAACAGGAACTATATTTTCAGCAACAACACAACACAACACAAATAATAGCCAAACGTAAAATATACACCACAGTATTGATGTTGAAAAGGGCAAGAAGAAGTTTGTCACTTATAACACTTGCCCAATTACCATAAATATAACAAGAAACAAATAATTACAGTATGCAACATGCATAATTACAACTTAGCTATTTATATTTCAGTATGAATAAAGAAATATTAGTGTTTAGACTAGATAGTCACGGTAGCGTAGTTCAAGAATAACATGTAAAGACCAGCATAAACTAAACAATAATTTTTTGTAGCTACAACAAATCAATATTTATACACCCAAGCTGTTATATTTATACTACATATCTAACCAAAATGTTAGCAGTGCATTTTTTTAAACGATGAACGTTTCTACAACATATTAAAGAGCTGTCAAGAGAGTTCCACAGTTTACACCTTTAACTGAGATACACATTCTCTTTAAATTGGTACGAGCATAATTTTTTTTTAAATGGCACCTTGTCTGGTTACATAGACTGACTTGTACAATGTAAACAACTTTTGTATATTTACTGGTAGCAAATTGTCATTTGCCTTGTACATAATAAGTGCAGTTCGTATTTCCACAATATCTTGTACTTTCAGCATACGTAACTCGGAGAATAGACAAGACGTGTGGTCTAACCTCTTAGCTCTACAAATTAAACTCACAACCTTTTTTTGTAACAATACTAAGCAATTTAAATTAGTAGCATATGTATTGCCATATACTTCGATGCAGTACATGATGTATGGCAGGAAGAGAGAATGGTATAAAATAAATCAATTTTTTTAACCTACATGGTAGTTGTTTTTCTCACACAAACAGAGAAAGGGTTGCACAGGCACAGAAAAGGAGGAAGCACGTTTTTCTTGAAAGCAACTATGAAGGCACCATCGGAACCGTAATCAATTTCATATGAGAACTCAACTGGTCATCACTTCAGGCGGACGCTGAATTGCCACATTGTCTTTTCTAATTGGGAAATGAAAAATTACGTCTAACCTTTTAACCCACCCGCACACGTCTGGCTTAAAGGGAATAAAAACAACGATTGCTTGAAGTCACATTATATTGCATCTTGTAGTATATTTCCATTTCCACAACACAGAATTTTTTTTTTTATTCAATTATTTAACAATTCCAAATAATACTATGTTCTACCGGCCTGCCTCGATTATGCATATTTCCCCGTGATTATCGGCAAGCTTCGACGTGACGTCACTGATGACAAGGAAGTGCTACGAGACTGGGACTTTCCATTCATTCACCGTACTGTTGACAGCGATAGAGGTTGTTTTATTGCGCGGCATTCAATTGCAATGCAAACAGTAGTAAAAATAGAGTAACATCTAGTTGGTTTAAGTTCAATTTTGTTTAAAAAAGAGCAAACTTCAAGCCGACGGAACACAGCCGACTTTGCTCGCTTCGAGAAAACTTTCGACTGCATTCCGGACCATAGAAGATGGCAGCCCTGGGCTATCCAGGTGCTAAAATCGCTTTGAAAGAGGATGTTGTGCCAACATTATTCCCAGTAGTAGAAGCTAGGTTGATGCCATCAATCCGTAGAACACAGGCAGCGACACCGGACGTCGACGACCGCGGTCCACCTCTGATCGAAGCGAGCTGTCAGCGCGGATACTGGTGATGTCAGCCCACGGTGAATTCGGCCCGGTGAATTTGGACAATATTCTTTGGAGACTTCGACCTGCAACTCTGGTTACTTCGGCCTCCGAGCACAACGGGCATAGTCACCTCGGCCCAAAAGATTGTGTACCGAGCACATTAATGTGTGTCTTACTGTGAATAAAGCATATATTCTCTCATTTGTTAATTTATTTAGTTCCACATTAACCCGAAATTGTTACTTTGTAACCGCTTTTATAGCTTTCGCTTCCTTTCTCATAAAATACTGCGCTATGTTTTACCATTTTAACACACAGTGAGACTCACGCCGGGCACTACCACCAGTAGTGCTTGGATCAACTAGCCCTCTCCCTTGGGAGGAGTGAAAAGTGAACGTTGTTAGCTTGATGATGTCCCGTGTCCGCACAAGTCTACCCCGCCTCCCCGTGGTGCAGACTGGAAACTGTCTCCGTGAAGAGGCAGGCTAAAGGGGCTCTGGTCGCCTGGAAGTTGATGGGCTCAGCCAGTTTGAATATTTGCCCAAGACACGCTACATGATGAACAAAGCACCAAAGTCGATACCGGGAGGGAATGTAAGAACACTTAGCCAAGCAGGCCATATTAAAGAACTCACCCATGAGATGGAAGGATATATATATATATATATATATATATATATATATATATATATATATATATATATATATATATATATATATATATATATATCCTTCCATCTCATGGGTGAGTTCTTTAATATGGCCTGCTTGGCTAAGTGTTCTTACATTCCATGTGGCTATTATGATGTAATCCCTCCCACGGATCTTCTTGTGTGAGTATCATACTTGTCGCGTCCGCCCTTATGGGAGACGGATGGCGCGGTCACTGGCAACCGATCGATCCGATCGATATATATATATATATATATATATATATATATATATATATTGTGATGATGAACTTTAGTACGGCTGAAGAAGACCAACAAGCCCAAGAACACCAGGCTCAAGTTTAATTTGGACAAACTGATGAACCGTGTTATCTAGGAATCATTCCGAGCAACAATTGGCGGGAGGTTTGCACCACTGATCACGCTTGAAGAAAACCTAGAAGCGATAACCACCAACGTTAACCCAGTGATGATAGAAACAGCAAGTGACATCCTAGCAAAGCACCGCCGAAAGTCCAAACCCTGCGTCATAGAAGAAATTCTTGAAATGTGTGACACTAGAAGAGACTTGAAGAAAGAAAAGAAGGAGCAACAAAGTACAGTGAGATCAGCAAGAAGATCAGGAAGGGGATGAATAAGGCCAAAGAAGACTGGGTAGAAGAACAGTGCACGGAAATTGAAGACTGCCTCACCATCAACAGCAGCAAGAGAGCTTACCAAGTCGTGAAAGAACTGACAAAGCCAATTCTACGCGAAGAAGTTGAGACAGCCGTAAGATCTTCGAAGAATGGGAAAGTTGCAGGAAATGACAACATCCCAGCGGAGCTGTTAAAGAAGGGAGGAGAAGCGGTGATAGAAAGGAAGGAAACGTACAACAAAGTCAGAACTATTGAACCATCAGTCGCATTAACCATGCGAGCAAAGTGATACTGAAAGTCTTCTTGAACAGTTTGAAACCGCAGGCGGAAGAAATCAACGCCGAAGAACAGCCTGGTTTTCGCAGCGGAAGAAGCACCACTGAACAAATATTCAATCTCCGTGTTCTGTGTGAGAAATACCTACAACACTAGAAGGAATTATTCCACGGCTTCATAGACTTCAAGAAGGCTTTTGACAGGGTTTGGCATGACGCACTCTGGGCTACAATGAAGAAATATAACGTTGGACGAAAGCTTGGGCACACCATCGAACAGCCGTACGCAAAGTTAGCAGTGAACTACTCGTGCAAGGCAAAATAGGTGAATGGTTCCTCACATCAGTCGGAGTCTGTCAAGGATGCCTCTTATCATCTACACTGTTCAACATATTCCTAGAACAAATTATGACAGATGCACCGGAAGATCACACCGACACAATTAACATTGGAGGACGCACCATCACCAAACTTCGTTGATGACATCGATGGGTTGGCTGAAGAGGAAGAAGAATTAGTCAACCTGGTGAACCGACTGTACGAAACATCAGCCAATTATGGAATAGAAATTAGCGCGGAAAAAAACAAGATAATGACAAACAGCAGTAATACAATTAAATTATGCAATAACTGGAAAAAATTAAACAGTTTAAATATATCGGGGCCATCATCAGTGACGAGGGATCCAAGACCGAAATCCTTGCAAGGTCTGCACAAACATTAACAGCATTGGCGAAACTGAAACCAATTTGGAGAGACAAGTAGCTTAAAGAGATACCGGGATACATATTAAAGACTACGTATAATTCTTTAATCGCGCCACACTTCAACTATAGCGTTTTATCATAGGGTTTTGGTATGAATAGACTATCCAAACTACAGAAAATGGCAATCAGATTAATTTCCCGTAGTTAATACAACTGGCACACGGAACATATAATGAGATATCTCAACCTACTCAAAATTGAAGACATTTTCACGCGTCAATGCTCGACTTCTTTATTTATGCATAAACGCTTTCCTGTATTTTTCAAACTCTATTTTTTGCAAGGCAATGTCATCAAATCGCTATCCCATACAGTATTACCTCGAGAGCCAGAAAATGTATTAGATACCACTTACCAGCTTTACTTTAAAAAATGCCACCATGCATTTTGGATAAAATGTATGCGCATAGTCTTTACGGTTTTTCTACATACACCAAGCAATACCTGCTAACACTTTACAAAAAATCCTGCACAAACGCTAACTGCTACATATGCACTACGCATGATCACCATGTCCTGTCATCCGATAAACTGTGACAATACACTTTGACAATGATGTAAATGATAGGTCATGTATGCACACGGAAAACAACTATTATAGGTGGCTCTCACGCTAGCGGCATATTTTATAAGCCTTAGTGAGAGTCTCCTGGCAGTTTTTTATTATCAAGAAAAATATCGTATGCATTTATTTCTGTCGAATAAAGAAATTCCAGTTCATGCACATCAGTGACGTCACCAAACCACCTGATCGCTCATCTCATTAATTGCGAATTTTACGCGCACTTTGCCAGTTAGACGCATTAAACATCTAATTTTACCTATAAATAATGTTTATGTTCAATTTTTCTGTTGGCAGATAGTATAATATTAAGCTTTGTGTACACACAGAAGAAGCATTTTAGCTAGTGCCTTGTTTTTATTCCCTTTAAATGTCCAGAAGAAGCATTCGTTTGCTGGTATTTGCCTGGTTGGATGGCCATGTAGCGGCAAGCCTTTTAAGATTTCTTAAACAAGTTTTTATTGGCTGAAATATCAACGGGCGGTCCATTGCCAGATTGACAGTCAATATGCCAATGAGGCGTGGGACGAGCGCCCGTATCAGGCGCCAACCTTACCCATATCTATCAGCCACCATGACGTCTGTGGCGTTTACTCGTGATGCGATCGAAGACGATAAGAATAACGCTCTAAAGTCGAGAGACGGAACTACGACACGTCATTTTGTATTTTAATTTAGACAGTCGGAACAATTACATGTATCCACGAGAACGACAGGAATACAAATATTTAACGAATTATTGCATCAGCAAAGAATACTTCGTACGCGATTAAAATAACGCGTACTGATATTAAACATAAATCACAATGCTAGCATCAGAACACACAAAAAATCGAAAGAAACATTAACCACATGGCAACCACATGCATTTGCTGGAATATCCTGTCGACATTCGATGTATTCGCCATTTTTGGCGATTAACAATATGACAATGTAAGTACTATTTATTATTATACATTATAATGTGCCACGTTTCTGGGTAAACAACCTGCTCAAAGGCGCTAACAAGGCAATGCTAAATATTTTAAAATAAATTGAAAAGCTAATATAAAATGTTGTTAAAAGTTATATAAATGAATTAAGTAAAGGAGTTATATAAAGAAGCTAAATTAATTAATCGATTAAATTAAATTAATAAGTTAAAATAAACAACTACAATTAAGTTGATACATTATATACACATATCAGTTAATCGGATAAGTTAAATAAAACGAATTAAATAAATAATAAGTTAAATAAGTAAAATATTCCAGTCCAGAGTACCGTCTATTCGCAGGCTACTATTTGGGGACAGATACAACCAACCATGTGAATCACTGATGTTAGATGAGAGGGTCACTCTAATCCCACCGGATCAATATACAGTCCGTCCGTCCATATTACATCAGACATGTGTACTTCAAAGAACCGTGCTTTTTGCCAAGAATCCACTCATGTTTCCCGCGTCCTCCAACTCGTTGTCTCGCGCCACGATTATGTTTATGACGAGAAACACGCCAAGGAGACACTGGTCATGCACGTGTTCTGCGTCACGTACGCCACCGATTACGCAAAGGAACACCAACATCTTCTTATGTTATATTCCGTGAGATTCATTGATTAGCGAAGCAGTTTCTACCGACGGCTGTAAACAAATAATGTTCTAAGTTGCAATATGTATAATCATTCACAAATTTAGTAAGGTAAAATCGTTTGTTCGCACCTGTCAAAGATTAGGTATATTGTATAAACTGATCAATATTCCAGAAGGGCGGGTTGCACATATACTTTACGAGCACTTGTTCGACGCTCGATAGGCCAATGGCTTCCTTTTCCACTTGTCATCTGGATTTTTGCTTTGGCTTGCAATCTTGGTAAATTTAGTTAAATCTTTTAAAATGCATATGATTGTTATGCAACACCCCTAGAATCATTTCGTTCGTGCGGTAAAAAGCAGTCAACATTACTGTACAAAAACATTCGCAAAACAAGCTGTGTTAAATGATGTATGCACTGTTGGCTGCAGAAATATGTTATTTACAAATACAATCTACTGAGGATGGCCCGGGAAAAAAACGGTTCGAAAAATAATTACGTTTTAGATGTGAAGGAAAATAGTGTCTAAAATTGTGTAGTGTCTGAAATTGGCATGGAATAACTCCAAATGTGCTAGTGTCAGTAGGCCCTACCATACGCATTCACCGTGAAGAAATCCACCACAGACACATATCTGCATGCATGAGTGAAGGAACAGTGTATGTTGAATATCAGAAAGCTCTCATTCTCACCTACTTACTTACTTACTCACTCACTCACTCACTCACTCACTCACTCACTCACTCACTCACTTACTTATCCTCTTCGCACGCTAGTTGGTGTATAAGGCCACGTAGTAATTTCCGCCATTTCGTGGAATATATATATATAAATACACCTTCTGCCATCTTCCAAGAATTCCATCCCAGTTGGTTTGTCTCTACTTTAGCAGTTCTTCTCCGTGTTGATATTGTCCTTCCTCTTTTCCTTTTACCCTCAGGGCCCAGGTTAGTGCTATTTTTGTGTTGTTATTTCCACATTTTCTAATTGTGTGGCCGATTCATCTCCATTGTCTGTTCTTGATGTATTCTGCGATTGGTGACATACAAGTGACATACAAGTGACATACAAGTGCGGTTGTATAGGTCTACATTTGATACTTTCATTTTCTAGTGTATCTTTGATATTAGCCGTATGCATGTTCTTTAAAAAAAAAATTCTATTTCTTCTCATCTGTTCGTGTCATTATCTACATTTCGGCTCCACATGATAGCAGTGCTATAACATTGATCTTGAAGAATTTCAGTTTTGTCTTGTTGCTATGCTTTGTGTCACACATAAGATAATAAATGAATGGAGGTAATTAAGAATTGAATGTGATAATGTCAGCAGTGTCACGACACTAGATCATTACAGTTCGTTGCTTCACATGGAAGGCACACGCGAGCTCTGAACGATACTGCAACCACATTAGCCCCGCGTGTATGTCATGATAATTCCGACATGTTCGTCGTAAACCCAGGTACAGTACAGCACAGTACAGTACATTACATTACAGTACAGTACAGTACATTACAGTACAGTACAGTACAGTACAGTACAGTACAGTACAGTACAGTACAGCACAGCACAGCACAGCACAGCACAGTATAGTATAGTACAGCACAGCACAGCACAGTACAGTACAGCACAGATTCGTTTAAGACAAAGATGACCATATGATGTTAAGTCACGGTGACCCTTTGACTTGGGTAAACATGTTTATAATGTGCACATATTAAGAGATTTGCTGAGTTACTGTACAGTACAGTACAGTGCAGTAACTCAGCAAATCTCTTAATATGTGCACATTATAAACATGGTTACCCAAGTCAAAGGGTCACCGTGACTCAACATCAGATGGTCATCTTTGTCTTAAACGAATCTGTTATTGGATTATTTGCGTCAACGTATCTCATCTCGCCCGGTCTTCTTTTACAGACCCAGTGTCCATTTGCTGAAGCAATCAAATACGTGTCATGTTAAATATATCCCCGAAAAATAAGCCCCACTAGAGGACACGAGGTATTGTTATTGAAGGATCAGGCTAGATTGAATGCTAGAAAGTACTCATTTTCACAAAGGACGATAAATGAATGGAACATATCATCTACAGATTGTGTAACTGCTAACAGCGTGAATATGTTTAAAAACAAGATTGACAAATATCTCAGGAGGGCGGGTTACACATAGATGTAAAAGAGTTGAACTCTCGATAAGCCAATGGCTTCCTTGTGCACTTGCCATCTGGGCCTTTGTCTGGGATAACAATCTTGTCAAATCTTGAGATTTGGTTGTCAAATGAATACAGCCTGAGTCGACGTTAAATATTTTACAATATATATATATATATATATATATATATATATATATATATATATATATATATATATATATATATATATATATATATATATATATATATATATATATATATATATATATATATTCTCATGACATTTAATCTGATGTTTTGATGATTGCGCATTATCAACAAACAATCAATGTTGTACAACAGTGATGCATCATGTTTTACACCAAGTGTACTTCCCAAGGGCCTTTTCATGGCCGGATTCCATTGTATGTGTTGAGGTGTTGAGTATTTAATATATGCGTTACGAAGTAAATCACGTCTACAACTGATACCATTTACGGTTTCAATTCTAAAGGAACGCCTGTTTGTCCGACAGAGAAAAACACGCCATGCATCAATGCATATTTAAAAAAACGACGTTAACTTTACATAACGGAAATCGTTTGTTGTGTCACGGATGATGCGCTCAAAGTCAAGCACCACACGTAGTCCATGCATGTTGACGGAAATATCCTGTTTGTTTTTAACGTTAATCGTTTATCGACGGCTTTGGTCTTTCAGCGGAAGCAGCCGTGCGGTTAATCCGTCTACGTTGGTGCGCATGACCGGACTCTAATACTTCCGGTGCTTTTACCACATTTAGAGATTGTCACGAAGACTCCTTTGCGCCCGATATACATAGACCTAAGGACGCCGTAATTCTAGCCAGCAACGACACCTAGCGATGCCAAGCATTATTGATCGGGGGCGCAAAAGTAAATCGTGCACAAGAGGTTTGTAGCGGAAACTTCATTGATGCGTCATTAAAACGTGGTGGCCCCGAGGATGTGTCATTAAAACCGTAGGCGGTAGGTGGTATGCGTTGCTTATTTTCTGTCGCAATAAAAAATTGTGCATTGAAAAGTATACTGTATTGAATAACATATACTATCATAGGATGGCCCAGTATTATTGACACATTTGTGCGCTGTGACACCCTATACATTGCATAATATGTTTACTTTGATCCTACAAATTGCATATTGAACCATCAACTACCAATTACACAGCAGGCTAATGTGAAAGGCAACATCATCGTCAACCTATAGCAAAGTAAATGTTAAGTTTTATATTGTGAATGATTTTCAATCTGGCAGATGTAACATGGACTCATTATCATATGGCAGGTATATTAAGTATATTTGGCAAACACGATACATACATCGCAGAGTTTGCTGTCCGATATTAATAGTCTCTTTGCATTTGTACAGGTGAAATAGACCGCCTGTGACGGCCCATCAGGTGAACACGAGTATGTGTTCCAAGCGAAGTTCTAGAAGACAACACTGTTATATGAATCGCCATCTCGGTATTTGAACATGTCAACACAATGTCTTAATGTCGACTTCGTATCCTTTGACGAGCACGCGTAATATGTACACAATCGTCCTCCGAAACATGTTAACAGTCGTCGGTGTGGCTTTGTCTCCGAGCACGTTCTGGACGGCGAAAATAAACGGCTCCTCGATCGCCTGAAGAAAAAACAAAAAGCCACAATGTAACAAACGAATTGAAGTTTAGTTCAGGGTGTACAAAATTGTCACAAAGCGGTTCGATAAATTGGGAATATTGGCGCAACTGCGGGCTGCCTTTCACCAACTTCGTACGACGAAGTGCAGCGCCTTACATAATTGTCATATCTCTGATCACGGCAGATGGAAAACGTGTGATGCATAAGCGTCAGCCAGTAATGCAGCATTATTAAAGGGAAACAGTTTGTTTGTATCAGCAACCCATGTAACATGTAACATGGTTACTATACACATTGCAATTCCCAGATTATAGAACTAAACTAATCATGTTGCCAAATCATGATCCTCTCATTTAAACAATGCTATCCTGCTCGAATCCTCTTGCTGCCGTCTCGACGCATGGGCAGCTTAGGTGCCTTGGTTCACTCTGAGTAATAACTGAGTACGTTGCTAGGGACAGTGATGGCTATATGTGAACGAATAGCCTTCGCTTAGTAACTGCAGCGAGAGAAGTCGTTGTTGGAAAGAAGACGTGCAGCTAATTCAACGACTGCCAGATCGTTTCACGTATCAAGAGCTACAAGACTTCGGAACTACGCTGTGTTGTCAATAGTCGAGTTATCACTCGGCTCGTTGTAACTAGAGACCAATCAATTCCTGGCAGGTGTTGCTCCTAATCACATTACGGTCATGTAGGTAAATTCAATAAAAGGGCATACCTAGGTCAACGTAAACATTATTCATTTATATATATATATATATATATATATATATACATATATATATATATATATATATATATATATATATATATATATATATATATATATATATATATATATATATGTTTATATATATATATATATATATATATATATATATATACATACATATATATATATATATATATATATATATATATATATATATGTGTGTGTGTGTGTGTGTGTGTGTGTGTGTGTGTGTGTGTGTGTGTGTGTGTGTGTGTGTGTGTGTGTGCGTGCGTGCGTGCGTGCGTGCGTGCGTGCGTGCGTGCGTGCGTGCGTGCGTGCGTGCGTACGTGTGCGTGTGTGTGAATAATGTCTACATTGACTCAGGTGTGCTCTTTTATTGAAATCTAAATGACACTAATGTAATTAGGAGCAACACGTGCAAAGAATTTATTAGTCTCTAGTTACAACGATCGCATGCACACGCGCTTAAAAAAAACATGTAATTACGCTCGGGTTGTTCTGAACTTTCCCTTTCACGTTGAATTATTGCTTTGTTTGTGAAGAGCAGCTAAGACTAGTGATGTATACCGCGTTGGTAAAGAAGGCCATCCATGGATGGCAGGTGCAAATTACCATTGGCTTAGCGAAATAACGATGGACTCACATGCACAGTCAACTGAGTTCTAGTAGGTCGAACGTGCTTAATCGAAATTTATTTGCACGATATGGCAGATCTGCACCTTTCACTCCACTACTTCCTGTACGTGGCATCCACGACAGGAACGCCATTTACATACCCAGAATGCCTCACTTGAAAAGTTTTCAAATCGGCGATGTGATTCGCCGTTGCACAGTAACATCTCGACGACGTCAGGCTCGTCGTCAAGGTTACTGATGGCCTCGTCGATGGCATCCATGACGAGGAGAGCGTGGTTCTCGAGGGAATCGTTGATATACTGCTCGTCCTGATCGACGGTGCGGAACTTCTCGAACATCGTTTTCACATCTTGACGCGTGTCGAACAACCTGCGGCAACAAGAACCAGGACGACTCACCGACAGATCACGAAAGAATGTCGAGAACGTGCGAATGCACGATTTAAACTCCAGGTGGGGTGAAACATTCCTCAGGGCAAACTGAGACATACCAGCTTACCTGTCCCACCATGGAATGCTCGGTGCTGGTATGACACCGGTATTACTGGTGGATCAACGGTAATTGCGGAAATATTGCATATGACATTCACCCAGTCACTTATATTGTCTGCATATTTGTATGCATTAAATATGCCTATTTAGTGTTATGGTATGGTCATTTGAAATGTGTATTATACTGAAACATCTATGATCATGCTATAAACAGAAGAAACTAATGTCCACGTGAAGGGCTGAACAGTAATGTGTCCATAAATCTGTCCATAAATAAGTATACTAATATACAGCAATTTAGTCTGATAACGCGCGTAACGTAACAACTTCACCCGGCACCGCTACACATTCGATGGTTCAGCGTGAACTTATTGGTCGTATCGGAGGAAATGCTACGATCCGTTAATTATTGAACGGGGATTATAATTAGTATACGCCACGCCGGGTTTGTTAATGAGATAAATGTAGTGGACGGCTAAAACCGCTGTAAACATCCGTGATTAGCAATTTAATGAAATACTAAATCAATATCTGGCTACCTGACACGAGGACGAAGTGTGTTTGCGTGAACACACGTAACCGCTGTAACAATAACGCGTCTTTACGCTGCATAACAAATACACACGCACTCATGCACGCACGCACATTACACACAATTAAAAACATTTCATACCAAACCAAACCAAAAAACCAAACCATTCATACCACGATTGACAACTATTCTCAGTGATTCGTTCGATATGTGCCTAGGAAATTAACGCATAGACGATAGCCTCAAACGATCGTCAAAAAACTTCAAGACAGGACACATGGCAAATGGAAAGAGACCACACGACGTAACTCATTCCGAAATTATAACTGCATATCATATTTAAGAAAGCATCGGACCCCTTCTGTTGGATCTCTAACATGTGAAAGTAGAGAGAAAGAAGCTTGCCTTTTGAACATGACGACGCCAGCATCGACCATATTTCGACTGATGTTGTGCCAATGACGCATCACTGTGAATACCTCCTTCTCGTTGAGTGGGAACGTCACGATGGTTTTGTACTTGGCCGCAGATGACGGGACATGGATAGCGGGAGTGCTCAAGATCGAGTCTCTCCTGATGTCCGCCACACCACACGAAGGAACGGGCAATACCTGCACGGAGGCGAAGCAGCCCATAGTTTGTTACCGTCGGTTCACGGCCGTGCAAGTGGTGTCATTGTAAGACAGTCGGTATTAACACGTCGTTGTCAGTGCATGCACACGGCAGTCACGCAACGAGCCAACTGTGCGGTGACGTTACAGACGCAAGCGTCATTATTTTCCGTTGTACGCAGCTGTGACCTGATTGGAAAACTCTTTTCAAAACAACACCAGAATGACGTTATCCGCAATGTCTATGACACATTTCCATTGGCAGTATTCAGGTAATGAGCGATGCGTGATCAGGCCTACGTCTGGCGCTGCTACTGGTGCTTCAAGTACTCTCTCTGCGTCGTCGAGATCTCTTTAAATGGGCTCATCGAAACGGAACAGGCCATCAATCAATTACGTTACTCGGCGCAAGGAGGCGCGAGTGTATCACGACGCGACAATACTCATCACGAACCCGCTCGTCGTGTGTGAAAGGAGAGAGAGAGAAAGAAAGAGAGAGATAGAGATAGAGAGAGATTATCTATCTATCTATCTATCTATCTATCTATCTCTCTCTCTCTCTCTCTCTCACTCTCTTCGTCTCTCTCTCTCTCTGTCTGTGTCTCTCCCTCCCCCTCCCTCCCCCTCTCGCTCTCTTCCTCTCTCTCTCTCTCTCTCTCTCTCTCTCTCTCTCGTTCTATCTTCGTCTCTCTCTGTCTGTATCTCTCTGTCTCTCCCTCCCCTCCCTCCCCCCTCTCTCTCTCTCTTATTGTTGCAATAGTTAGTTTAGCAATATGTGGTAGTGGCATAGATAAGAGAAAACCATTGGCTTACAACTTGTTTCATTTATTTGTCCTCGTCAGATGTCAACTTATAGAACATTTCAAGAAAGAAGTCAACGCCTTCCTTGACGTCTTGCGACCGCACCCGCCCCCATAGTGAAGAGGGGCAGCGGCTCCGCCAAGAAAGAAGCCCCCATAGAAAACATATTCGCCCTGAAGCATTGAAATTATAGAATTATTACAATTAACGGTCTAATTATATTTTATATCGTGGTTCATTCAAATATATATACACATATATAACATATATACACGCACACACGCACGCACTCACACACACATACACACATAGAATATGAGAATATGAGGAAGTTCTCATTCTCACAGAGGACGAACATTTAACAACAGAACCAACAAATATATTGATTACGTCAATGGCACTAAGAAGTAGCGGGGACAGTTTCGCATAGAGGTCTTACTGGCTGCGGATATGCTTGTCGCCTTCCTGTTCTTCGTTATCGAGGGTAGTTGGCAATGTCGTTCGAGGACGCCCTCGCCGGCCGGCCACGTCAGCAGGTGTGAAATACTGATCTAATGCCAGTTGTTCAGGAATTTCACGTGGCATGTGAAGCAAATGCCCAAAGAGACTCCGCCGAGCTGTACGTCGAACGCACATTTGCGGTATAGGGCTTTGTTCGATATTCGCTGAGGGTATCTGATGCCGATGACCTGTTTCAGCCGACGACGATGGAACGCATGGTACCTGGCCAACTCTCTGTTGGCGTCAGCCCCCGCGTGCCCATGTTGTATCTGGGCAAAGGGACTGCGGAGGCTTGGACGCTACGATCACAGTACTTTTCACAATTTCACACCAATTGTATGGGGGGTGGGGTGTAAGAAACACAAATATAGAGGTATCCATGGACTACCTGTACTAGTAAACGATACATGTAGCAAATATGTGCATATTATTCAAGAAACATCCTATGAAAGCATAATGTGGCTTACACAGAGAAACATTTTGTTGTGAGTTTATACTTGGGGCAGTGCATCTACCACGTGAAGGCTCTATTCACAATGAAATCCATGATAATGCTGCAAATTATATTGTTACCATTAATTGTAAATATGATGTACCAGTGCTTATGATGGTCGAGTTCAACTATAGGACCGGAATGCTGGAAGATTTTATTTCTGTTGATGGTGTTGTAGAACTAATTAAAAATAATTTTGTTGACTCAAAACACAAATTGGAATGCTTAGGGAGCACAACAGAAAGACATAATTTATACAAAATTGTAAGCAACAATGGATATAAACTTATTTAATTATGTAAGGGTTTGGATATAAAAAATTGTAATTGGA